>MJUU01009143.1:89401-126255 GCA_002080025.1 Modiolus philippinarum
GGTCGGTCCCTAAATGGAATCTAAGCTTTGAAACGAACATGGAAGAAAATCTTGTGGTGCAACTTAAAAATTCGCTGAAATCATAGGCCAAATCAACCCCTTATCGCACCTTGTCCTTTAAACGTTGTAAAGAACAGTTATAGCTAACTGAATTATGTACACGGTGTGTCCTTTAAGGTATTATACCTTTTTTATTTCAACATTCACACCGCTAGCAGGAACTGATTAGATCAACAAAGGTAGAATAAAATTCATTTCGCAAAACGATTAAAGACTTCTAACGTGTTCAAATGGGTCAAATGTTGCTATTAATCTTAATTTACCCTTTGAGTATATTCTCTTTTTATGTCATGTTAAATGCATATTTTGGCGTACAATAGATCAATTGAAGAAAAAACACTCCCTTTACATTTTATTACATATTCAAACAAAAATAAAGTATTATTTGTGATCATCTTCTGCGATTCAAATCCATGAAATAGGTTTTGCTATCGATATGAAGTAAAACCCGCTATTTTATTCCCGCCATTTTCAGTCCCGGCATGTTTTTCACAAATATCTTTTTCCCTGACTCGGTGACCCTATTTTTTAATTTACTTAATCCGTTGAGGAGGTTATTCTCTATCTTCTGTGAAAATATTATCAAATTATCGTTGGTCAATTTTTTGCGATCAGCGATTTTGTCGTATTCTGAGTGCCCGACAAAAATGGCGGGAAATTAAAAATTATATCCTTAAGCCCACAATTTGCATATTTTTCATTTTATAATAATACATTGCTGTCTACACACCATGAAGCACTCAAAACGATTTTAGATCATTCCAAACGAGAAATATAGTGAAAATATAGGCCAAATAGTATACAATCGATACCTTCAAAACAGGTAAATGAAGATGACGTCATAGCTCTGAAAATAGCTCGGTGACCCCCTAATTTTTTTAGCTTAATTTAAAGCTTTTATTATTTAGTAAGTACAGGTGGAATATCAAAAAGATATTATTGGGAGTTTAAATAGTAGAATATGTCTTTAATCTTGACGCGACGTCAACATAAAAACAGAATTTTTTTACTGTCTTGCTTGTGTTCGAGCTTTAATGTTTCTCTTAAGTGAACGGTACCCCCTGTAAAGCTGCATATCAAAAGGTTCTCAAAAGATTGCGCTATTCCTCAAGAATGTTATGTTAATTTTTGGTCATGGAAAAATAGTTTTGGGTTATTGTATTTTTAATTCCAACAAAATTTTGGCACCAAATTTTGTGTATTTTCTATATGTCTGTTATTTTCCTGCAATTTCTGCACTTTTGAGGCTAGAAATCGGGAAAAAATGCACGGTAACCACAATTTTGGATTTCATATTCCAATACACCTTATTGAGTTCTTCTTTTCTACTAAATATTTTTCAAAAATTTTAACCTAGGATAAAAAGAAACTCAGTAATAGTTTTTTTTTAATTCTTATTACGGATGTATTTAGGTTTACTTTATAATGCCAGGTTTTCTTGCAACTGACGCGATGAGTGGCATGTGGTCGTTTATTTGTTGTGATTGACTTCTGTTTGCATTGTAATAACACTTTGTCAGTTTATATTATGTTTTTTTTGTATTATCACGTTGCGAAAATCCATGCTGTTCTCGACATTTAGCAATGAATTCCACTAAAACCGGTGCTATGGGCCGTCTGGGGCTTACTGCAAAAGTCATTTGTTGACTTCAAGTTGAAGAACAACAATAAAAGCGTTGTTCCTTTACTTGGTCTTACTATGTGTTTGTATAGATTTTGTCTCATGTGTATCTACTTCATATCCTTTGATTTTTGTATTTAGTATCAATAGCAATTATAAAACGTTTTTTAACTGTTCACTGTTAGAAATGTATGGAAGCATATTGGTGCCACATGAGGAAAAATATCCCATAAATATGAGTTAATATCTCATAATTACGAGATAAAATCTCATAATCATGAGACACAGTATTATCTCATTATTATGAGGAAATAATTAGTCATAATTATGAGATGATTATCTTATAATTCTGACATTGCCTCATAATTATGAGATTTTTTTTCTTTATATGGCATGATACGCTTATGTAGAAAAGCAAACTTCACACGTTTATATGCTCTCTTAGATATGTTCATGACGTGAATGGTAAACTGTGTCAACTTACAATGCAATGGCCCTTTTAAAATACAAGACGAGATTTCTTGCACTCATAAAAGATTATTCAATTACCACCCTAGATAGTGTGTGACCCAGCGGTTTCTCTCCCCAAGATATTAAGGTCACCCGAGAGCTTGCTCGAGGGTGACCTTAAATTCGAGGGGAGAGACCCGAGAGCTTGCTCGAGGGTGACCTTAAATTCGAGGGGAGAGAAACCGCTAGGTCACACACTATCTAGGGTGAAAACTGTTATATTATGTCGAATTTTCTTATTCGTCGGTTGACCTTACTAAGGGCCCCAAGCTAACCGGTTGAACCAGCGAAATCTCAAATGTCTTGTGACACGATTAGAACAAATCAGATTATAGATATTCAAATGAGTATATGACATATCCCGATCTTTATTCTGACCATTAATCTTCATTCAGATATGTTTTTCCCTTCCATTGACGGAAAGGCGAAATTCAAACGCCTGTATGGTCCAGAATTGTCCTATCATTTTTACAGATGGAACAATGTGACTATTTGTCGACAGTTATTTGACCAATTCTTTCTCTATCACTTTTATTACATTCTTAAATGTTTCCTATCAGAATCGGAATAATTCGTGTAGGAGGTGAATTATGTAAGCTGTCCGAAGGTAAATAAATGACCACTTTTTACGCTTTCTGTCGCTCGGGTTACGTATTAGGAATTAAGTGGTAATCTGTATAACAACAAAATTTACCGTTAATTATGCCACTATGGTATTCTTGTATTTTAATTTTTTCTCGAGTTTCTTCATAATCAAATCGCCGCCAACCTCATTAATTATGTTAGTTCACAGTTTTGCTGAGTTTGCTTTTCATGAAACTAAACGAAAAACAGTCAAAATGGAAACAAAAGAAGCTATTAAGATGTTTTGTGGTTTACAGAGAAGAATTTCAAGGCGTCATGTGATTTCGAATTTTTGAAAATTTATGATCATGCAGTTAAACTGATGATGAGCAATCAGTCTACCGATCAAAACAACATTCATTTGCTTTGAGGCGATGAATATTTGTTTTGCTTGACAATCAGAATTTCCTTGACTCCACAGACGAACTAAAATAACAACTAATTGTTTTATTTACAAGGTCTAACTTTTTCTTGAGGGTGAGAAAACAAGATGCGCACGAGAGCCCGTATCGCTTACTTGGGACGTGGCCGACATAGACATCTCACCAAATCACTGTATTACTTTAAATTGGGTATTTTGTCATTTAGGAATGATAAAAATACTCTCAAAACTTTGGCATTTAAAATTGATTAAATTCGTTCAGATATAGCAAAGAGTTATAATTTTTAAATGAGACTCTTCAACACATGGTCGTTGGGATTCATTAAACTAGTTATTTTCAATCAAAGGGTTGTACTTGCATTGAAATCAGGATAAGCTGGAGTAAACACAAGATTTTTTTTTCTATGAAATATACCGATAAATCAATATACGATAAGAAAACAATGCAAGAATCAGAAGCTTTATGGAAATAACAGAAGATAACTAAAGGACACTGAAGAGATGCATTAAGAGTTTTTGTAAGGTTTGTTTGGGGAAAAATACTTTAAAATATTGACGCTTTATTCAATTAAAGAAACCTTAGGCAACCGACAGACAGCTATCTTGTTGCGTTATTGTACATCAATGGTACTCTTGCGTTCAACATAAAGCAAGATATTTAATTATTTAATAAAATTTTATATGTATATCTCGAACATTTTGCAGAATTCGAAATCTAAAGACCAGATTATTCTTAAGTAAAATAATGCCATGACGTAAATGAATTATATGAATGTAATCGCCACGTTTTTATCCTCCAATTCTCCTTGATTCAAAAGTCAAACTTATTCCAAATTAACTGTAGGACACAATCTCCAGGACAACTTTTGCTTTTCACAATATATATATATATATATATATATATGTTACAGTACAAATTGGAATCCAGTAGGATCCAGAATCCTCCCAGTACAAATTGGAATTCCAATTTCTACTAGGACAAATTAGAATTCTGATTTGTACTGGTTTNAACTTTTGCTTTTCACAATATATATATATATATATATATATATATATATAAATAACTAAAACCACACTTAGTATACAGCACCTAAGAAAAGTCAGTGGTAGGGTTAGGGTTTAAGGTCTCTTTGTCAGTCTAATGTTAAACTTGTGGGAAATTTGTGAAAAATCCCTAGCATTAATGACTTGTTTGTTTATTCCAAAACTTTATTTGCAAATTATTACAAAGATAATTACAATTGCAAAGCTACCATTAATTTATGCCAGCATAAACAAATTTGACGATTTTGCAGAAAAAATCTTGAAGATATTATTGTAGTTGGATGGTTTCTGGGACAAAAATGCGGTCGGTTCGAATGATTTGTCGTATTTTATAGTGTTTATTATAAGTTTCTCATTCATTTGTTGTTGATACTCAGTGACGGATTTAGGGTAAGGGCCCCTTGCCCTCTTAGGTTGGAAAATAATCTAAATTCCTAAGGTTTTAAAAAAAAAAGGTTCAAGGCCCCCCCCTTATTGAAAAATTTTGGGTTACCCCCACTCCCTCCCCCAGCAGAATGTCTGGCTCCGCCACTGATCCTTGCAATAAATGATAGATCCAACAAGCCGTTAAGGTTGAGGATTTTGCATAAAATTTCTATTGGTTTAACATTAAACTGAAATGGGGACCTTTAACCTTAAATCAGATTTGTCACCCAATTCCCCCTTTTATCTGCTGTTCCCAATTGGTTTTGTCTCAGGTTTAGAAAATGACAATAACCAATCAGTAACCTAACAGATCTTTCAAAACATATGCTTCACTGACCGTGTGACGGGTGCTGTATACAGAGCAGGACATGCTTACCCTTCCGGAGTACCTGAATTCACTCTGTTTTTTTGAGAGTTCACACTATTAGTGCTTTAGTTTCTTTGTGTTGTATATGTAGTGTTCGTGTGCTTTGTGGCGAAATTCAAACGCCTGTATGATCCAGAATTGTCCTATCATTTTTACAGATGGAACAATATTGTGACTATTTGTCGACAGTTATTTGATCAATTCTTCCTCTACCACTTTCACGTTTTATTACATTCTTAAATGTTTCCTATCAGAATCGTAATAATTCATGGAAGAGGTGCATTTATCTAAGCTTTCCGAAGTACAATAAATGACCACATTTTACGTTTTCTGTCGCTCGGGTTACGTACTAGGAATTAAGTGGTAATCTGTATAACAACAAAATTTACCGTTTATTATGCAACTATGGTATTTTTGTATTTTTATTTTATTTTTTTTTTTGAGTTTCTTCATATTCAAATCGCCGCCAACCTCATTAATTGTGTTAGTTCACAGTTTTGCTGAGCTTGCTTTTTATGAAACAAAACGTAAAACAGTCAAAATGGAAACAAATGTTTTATGCCTTTAGAGAGAAGAATTTCATGGCGTCATGTGATTTCGAATTTTTGAAAATTTATGATCATGCAGTTAAATTGATGATGAGCAATCAGTCTAGCGATGAAAACAATATTCATTTGCTTTGAGACGATAAACATTTTGTTTTGCTTGACGATCAGAATTTCCTGGACTCTACAGACGAACTTAAATAACAACTAACTGTTTTATTTACAAGGTCTGACTTTTTCTTGAGGGTGAGAAAACAAGAGGCGCTCGAGAGCCCGTATCGCTTACTTTGAACATGGCCCACATAGACAGCTCAACAATCACTGTGTTGCAGGGTCTTCATTTAAACTTTAAATTGGGTATTTTGTCATTTAGGAGTGATAAAAATACTCAAAACTTTTGCATTTAAAATTGATTAAATTTGTTCAGATTTAGCAAAGAGTTATACTCTTCAACACATGGTCGTGTGCATTCATTACACAGACCCCCCTTTTTGGAGTTATTTTCACACACAGGGTTGCATTGAAACCAGAATATTCTGGAGTAAACACAAGATATTTTTCTATGAAATATATTGATAAATCAATATACAATAAGAAAAATATAAGAATCACAAGCTTTATGGAAATAATAGAAGATAACAAAAGGACACTGAAGAGATGCATTAAGAGTTTTTGTAAGGTTTGTTTGGGGAAAAAGATGCGTTTTCAATACTTTAAAATATTGACGCTTTATTTAATTGAAGAAACCTTAGGCAACCGACAGACAGCTATCATGTTGCGTTATTGTACATCAATGGTACCCTTGCGTTCAACACAAAGCAAGATATTTAATTATTTAATAAAAGAATATTCTGGATGTTATATATGTATATCTCCAACAATTTTCAGAATTCGAAATCTTAAGACCAGATTATTCTGAAGTAAAATAATGCCATAACGTAAATGAATTATATGAATGTAATCGCTACCACTTGATGAGAAGTCACGAATGATCAATGTAGCAACAATGGTGACAGAAGAAGAAATCGGAATATATAATACAATTACGTGTAATTGACAAAGTTTGGACATATTCAGTTCCAAGAGAAATCAAACATCGACGGATATATACTGCAACCAGTAGTCATTGAAAGAACACTTATCTATATGAACAAGACAACATTTTTATAATGTATTTCTTTTAACCTTTAACTTTCAAAATTACTCAACGTATTTGATGTGCAGTACAGAAAAAGTGATGAATCTTGACTGCCTTCCCAGACGGTATACTATATAGACAATTTCTTGATTCGTCTATTTTGTTTTGTTTTTTGTTTTTGTTTTGATTTGTTTGTTTTTTTTAAATGTAAATCTAATATTCCATCTCCATTGAACGCCATCATGAAAATCTAGGAATTCAGGGTATGAGTTCGGTTTCGAAAAGTAAGAGGATGACCATCACTTTATTTCCTATTCGAAGTGTTTATTTTGTACTGGATGAATCGAAGACATCACTCAATAGACAATATCCAAGTTCATGATTTAGACTTTAGACTGATTCCACCATGGACATTAACTGGTTCCTCATTCCCTGTAGTATCGAGCAATAAGGAAAGCAGAAATATTCTGAATATGGACAAATTCGAATTTATATGAGTAAAAAAAAAACAACTGTGTAACAGAATATTTCTCAGGTGCAACATTTATTTGAATGAATCTTAATCAGCAACTTCAATAAGATTTACCCAAATGGACTAATATAAAAAATTAACTATTCTAAATACCCGCATTTGTCAATTATCTTTTTGCTAAAGCCAATTACTGGGAACTTGACCAGATCGTTTCCACGTCCACCAGTACAGATACATTGTATGACATTCGACTTCAAAAGATATTATTTTCTGTCAATTATAGTACAAATATACAATCTAACTGACATTTTGTACTTTATTTCTATTGTCTGGTCTTGTTATTCCTGATTCCAAATCTCCGGTATATCCTGGATATATTCTGATCCAAGGATTAATTATTCTGAGAAATCGGATCTTTAGTGGTTTAGTTGCCGGAATTTTGCAAGGTTTATATCTTAGTGGCTTATCTTAAAAGACTTATAAAATGTCTTGTACCTGATTCTAAAACTATTTTAAATTGAAAATCAGATAAAAGGAATATGTGCAGTATTGGGATTTTTGCTATTTTTGAATAGACGCCTATTAAAATAGCTGAATATAAATTAAATTGCCCAGTAAACGATTAAAATTAAACCAATATGTTATATTATATACAGTATGCGTCGGCAAACGTATACCAAGATATGTAAGAAGATATATATGAGAAGGCTTGATATCATAGTCAACGGAAATTATGTCCTTAGCTACAATGTAGCTGTCAGTAACTGTGAGCATTTGTCTAGACAGTACCGGTGTGTATTGTCTTCATGTTTTATGTACTTCATTGTAAGGGTACTCGTCTTGATATGTTGGATTTTTTCTAGTTTGATTTTTACTGCGAGTCTTTTTTGTGCATTTATTTTTTAGCCATTTACCACACATAGTGGGAGGGTTTGGATCAAAGAAAACGAGTTTAACCCCACCGCAATTTTTGTGCCTGTCCCAAGTCAGGAATATGTTGGCCATTGGCTTGTCCTTGTCTTCTTATAAAATTTTAGTTTCTTGATATTTGGTTTATTGGATGTGGTTTGTTTCCATTGATTTATTCACTTTTTACATTTCGGGCCATTTAGGGCTTGCTATATGGTGTGAGGTTTCTCACTGTGTTGAAGACCGTACGGTGACCCCTATATTCTTTGTTTGGGTCGTTTTAACATGGATATGGGATGTTGTCTCCTTGACATTTACCACATTTCTTCATTTTTCAAAATGAAGAAAGAAAACATTCCAAAATAAGAAATCCAAAATAACGTTAATTCATACCCAGCACAAATTGAAACAGCATGACAAGGACAAAACAAACAAAAATGAACAAGAAAACCTCAAAACTTAAACACACCTACAAAAACTGGAAATACATATATCAACAGGTGCTCCGGAAGAGTAAAAATGATCTGCTCCGCGCATGACACTCGTCACACTGCAAGGCTTAGTAAAAAGTCTAATTTTGTCACAGTCTGGTAATAAGCCATGGAGCTACCAAAAGATATCTTTTTTCATCTGTGAAATAGACTCTGTGGAAATCATGGTGACGACAGCAAAACATCTGTAGTGACAATTGCAGTATAGCGACAGGACATACATATACCCTTGATGTATAAATTTTTGAGACAAAAATTTCGTTCGCTCTGTTGACAAAATCGTTGTACAAACTACGGACACGAAAATAGCGAATAAATAGTGAAATATGGACACCACAAGCCAGAATTGTGGGAATACTGCTGCTAAAAAACGGAAGTTCGTTGCTGGAAAGTCGAAATCATCATTCTTGTCGTTAAGTTTTGTTTTCAGACGTCCAGAGTGGTCTCTTTTATTTCGAGTTCATTTTTAGTGTATATAAAATGAAGGTTATCTTTGAATTGAGGATTGTTAAATGAAAGAACATCATCAATATAACGGAAGCTAAAATTAAAGGATTTGGCTAGCTAATTGTCTTTTTTCCTTAACTAGCCCTTGTGTGAACCTGGCTTCATACGAATAACATGAATAAAGAGACAAATATGTTAAATATGGCGCACCAATAGTCCCCATAAGTATTCTATTGTCTGCTGGAAAATTTGTCCTCCGAATTCTACAAAATTAATATGTTATCAATAAAAAATTCCAGAATTACAATGACATCGAAGTCGACCCCCTCCTTTGTATACTTTTTATTTGATTCAGTGTGATGTTTAACAAATAGGCCCATCTTAACCCATCACTTAATATGAATATCTTATTTCTCAATTCAATTAAATTCAACATATTTTATTGTTATTTCATTTAACAAAAGGATAAGACACAAGTTATAACAACTTACAAGGGTCTTCTCCACATAATAAACAAGTGACATATATAAGCATGCATTAACAGTTATTATAATTTAAGAGAAAAAATATAGATACAAATGATAAACAGAGTTTAAAGGAGATTAAACAAAGAAAATGTAAGGAAAAAAAACAGAACATAAAAGAAAGAAGTGTGAAATTGTCATGTCGTCGAATGAAAATTGGTTTGTTTTAGAGATACCTATGACTAACTACTGAAACGTTTTGTTTGTTTAATATTGTGTTGAACAACATTAAAAACAGTTTCGTTATTTCTATCACCCAATGTATCATCCCCAAAAAGTAAAATTTCTATTTTGACATCATTCAGGAAATTAAGCTTTTCTTTCAACACTCTACGAGCTTCTAAATAGAGAGGACATTCTAAAAAATAATGGATAGAGTCTTCAACCACCTATCCACATATACAACCCGGAGAGTCGACAAAATTAACTCTAAAAAGATCAGCATTCAAGTTACTACTTCTATGCCTAAGTCGCGTATGAATTACATTAAAAAGTCTATTTCCCACAGAATAATAATAAGGGGGTTTAGAAGGCAAATTACTACTTAATGTACGCTTAAAAGCGCCAATATTCGGCAAGTTCCGCAGTGATGGATCTAGTTCATTCAACAGTCGCACTGTAGAAGGAAAATATGAATCTAAGTACAATTTTAACCTTATATAAGGAATTCTATATGGATTTTCATTTCGTAAATTATACTGAACATGTCGTGGCTGATAATAATTAAGACAATCTGTTAAATAAGAAGGGGCGGATTGATTATGGATTTTATAGAAAAGATTTAATTTCCTACGTTTTCGACGAGACTGTAGTGGTTCCCATCTAGTTTCAAAGTAAAGAGATTCAATACTTCAATATTTTGGAAGTCCGGTTATTATTCTAGCTGCTTCATGTTGAATTTGCTCAATTTTATTTATGTTAAGTTGCCCGCAACCATCCCAAACTTCACATGCATATTCTAAAGCTGGAAGAATGTATCCATATAAATTTTTTCCAAGTTTTTACGGCATAATATGAATTTCAATTTTCTCAACATAGATAGTTTACTCGATACATTTTTCAACATGTTGTCGATATGACAATTCCACTTACAGTTTGCAGGAAAAAGTAAGACCTAGATGTTTATGTTCTTGTACTAAATTAACATATTCATTACTAAATCTAATAACAGGTAATTCAACATTAAATTTTGTAGTAAATAAACCACATTTTGTTTTCTTGGGATTAAAATCAACCAACCACTTCTTAGACCATTCATGTATTTCTTTTAAATCAGAGTTTAAAAAATCTTCTATTTCAGTTTTATTTTTAGAAGCATGTGACAATGATGTGTCGTCCGCAAATAAACGAGAAAAACTTCTTGTATTGTCAATTATGTCATTTATGTAAATTAAAAAGACTAATGGGCCCAGAACTGACCCCTGTGGAACTCCACCTTTGAATAAGCCGTTTTGTGAACTACTGTTTTTAATAATGACAGTTTGATTTCTGTTATTCACATAATTTTCAAGCCATTTTAGAAGATTACCAGATATACCATAACACTCTAGTTTCTTAGTTAAACCCTTATGCCATACTTTATCAAAAGCCTTTGATATGTCACAGAAAACAGAACAGATCATTTCATTATTTTCTAAAGCCTGACAAATTTTATCATATATTTCAATTAATTGGTGAACAGTTGAGTGACCGTGACAGAAACCTGACTGATATTTGTATAGTAAGTCATTATTAACAAAATAATTATATAAGTGTTTGAATATAACTCTTTCAAAGACTTTTCCAACGCAACTGAGTAAGGAAATTGGTCTATAATTAGTTGGGTCAGATTTACAATTTCACGAAAGGATATGGAGTAAATGAACATGAGACCATAACACATATGTTAACTCCAACTGCAATAATTTTAATGAGCTGTATGGCCATTTCGGAAATTTATTCCTCATCAGCAGCAACCCTTTTTAAATAACGGAATAACTAATGCAGACTTCCAAGGACAAGGAAATAAACAACTTTGTAACGAGTAATTAAATATAAATTGTAATGGTTTACAGATGCTGGATGACGTATTTTTAAGCATATGATGGCTTATGCCGTCGTTTCCAACAGCTTTACCTAATTGGAGAATTTGAAGAATATCTTTAACTTCATCAACTGTTATCGAAAGTAAATCCAGTCTTTTGTCGGTTCTATGGTCGAAATCGGGCACTTGTTTTTCTGAATTTATTATATTGGAGACGGAGCAAAAAACGTCATTAAGTATATCGGCCTTGGACGAATCACTAAAAACAAGTTCACCTGTATTTGAATTATCAAGAGGGGGTATATTTGTAGAGAATTTCGCGTTCCCATTAAAATTTTAACCAGTTTCCAATCATTTTTAAGGTTTGATCTACAGTCTTTATCAAGTAGCTCATTCGCGTGTATAAAAAATTGCTGACGAGCGTATGTAATCATATTGTTAACTTTATTTCTTTGCGTTTTGTATTTGTAACGAAAGGAAGAATTATTTTTAACCCTTTTATGTAATCTGTCGCGTATGCGAATTTCCTTCCTAATCTCCGAATTAAACCAGGCTTTGTCATTGGGTCTAATTGTAACAGTTTTACACGGAATGAACTGCTTCGAAATTTCTATAAATTGTTCGGAAAACATAACGGTCATGTCATCTATATTATTATACCGACTCAGAAATGTTTGCCAATCAAAATTATCAATAGCAGCATTTAGACCCTGGAAGTCTGCCCGTTTATAAATCCACACAACTCTGTCATAACATTGGTTTAAATTAAAAGGTATAGTTACACTTACACAGGTTGCATCGTGGTCACTAAATGCTCTATCAACCGAAATTACTTCAGCGAATGTAACTTCACATTCATCAGAATAAAGAACTGGGTCTAATAATGCTCCCAAGCGAGTTGGTTCGGTAATCGCATTATTGATATTGAAATTTAACATAATAGACTTCAGTCGACTGTTTGTACTTATAAGCAAATCGTCATTTAAGTCACCAGTTATAATAATTCTGGAATTTGAATCAAGGGCCCTTTCAAGTGAAATTTCAAAATTTTCCCAAAACGGTGAGGTCGCACTAGGAGACCGATAAACTGCACAAATAAGATACTTACACTGCTGAAATTTTTATTTCAAACCATATTAGTTCACCACCAGCAAATTCTAAATCAAATCTTCTTTCGGCAGAAAGTAAATCAGAAATGTAAACAAGAACCCCACCCCCAAAACAATTCCTATCATTTCTAAAAACTTGATCGAAACCCGGAAGTGATATGTTCTGGTCTAGAACATTACAGTCGAGATGACTTTCAGTAATACAAATTATAGATGCCCCTAATGAAAGGGTTTCTAAATAATCTATTTTGTTTCGTATACTCCTAGAATTCCATTGAAAAATTCGAATACCACCTTGATTTAGAGCAGGGCCTGGATTTTTTTCGACATCATGGCATATAAGAAGCAATTGCATGAGTAAAAGTGTAAAGTGTATGTTCTCGTAGAATTTAGAAAACAGCCAAATATCCATGTAAAAGGGAAGGCATTTCAGACTTTTAACAGCGTTTTCAAGTAGGAATATAAAAATAATTTTGAACAAATTTGGAAGCATGAAGTAAAATTTGTAACTAGTTTGCTTCAGTCGGCTATTAAACAATCCTATCGCCGCACGATAAATACATAAATCGTTACCCATTGTCAATAAATGGAAAAATAAAGTGGTCAGGGCAATAGGAATTGTAAAGGTCAAGTACAAGTATTCTCATTTTTTGTTTTAAAAAACAAACCGACGACAAAGTACAAAACACAAATAGAAAAAGGAAAGAAAAAAGTAAATATTTACAAACAAAAGAGTACACAAACACAAACATAGACAAATACATGTAAAAAAACAGGAATTCGTAAGATTCCCAGTGAAATAATGTAATACAAGTAAAACATAAACTACAGTGTGTATTAATAAGAAAAAGGTGAATAAACGAAAAGCAATTTCTATTTTTATTTATGTTAACCGTTTGTCTATCATATGCACATAAATATTGTTCTAAGGGAAAACGGGTTTATTTAGATTACTAAATTGTGGTAAACATAAATTATGCACATCATATGCACATAAACATTGTGGTAAGGAAAAACAAAGGTTTATTGAAATTACAAAATTATGGTAAACATTTAGTATGCACATCATATAAAATCAGATCAAAACAACGCTCAAAATAAATTTACATCAATCCGACAACATGCAGATGTGCAACAAATAAAACAATTCGAGCAGACCGTATTAGTGATACACATATATATAACAAAACAACTAGACCATGTCGATAGAATAATCATGTTAAACTAATTGATTGGCAAAAATAATACCGTTCGTGTTTAATACAAATCTTTTGCAACAATGGAAGGCTTAAATACAATCATCTGTGTACCATCAATGTTCCACCAACAGTTATTCAAAAACAAAAGAAACATACACCAGAGGAGAAAGTCATTTCCATGGATAATAATGTGTTTCAATCGAGTGGACAATGGTATGAATAAGGATATTGGACAATAGAAATTCGTAAGTTAGCAATTTTTTTAATTGTATTAACAAATGCATGTTTGTGTGTCCATAATATTTCACGACGATAAACGCCGTTTCTGTATATTTTCATGTTTTAAGCACTTGTGTGAAGGATAAAATAAAGAACAAAAAAAGTTAATTAATTCCGGGACTAATTTTAGTGCCAGAATAATTTAAATAAACCCTAGGACTTTTTTGGTTATAATTACACTTTGCAGGCTCTAATGTGGCGCTTTGATGCACACATAAACACAAATCATTAAAGCGTATGTTATAAATAGTCAACTGGCGTTCTGACAGGTAAAAACAGGTAAAGTAATGATCGATTTATAGGTTAATATGTGGGACAAATAAAACCATTTGCAAACATTCCGGACTATTAAGGACTAAATCAATTTAATTGTAGTTACCATGTGCTTAGGAATAAAATAGAGGATATTTGAAAAAAGCAAAGCATTTTTACATCCGTTTCATATGATATACATAGATTTTATGCTGCAGTAAAAAAAAAATAAATAGATGAGAGTCAGCAGACATATCTTCAAACAACTTGTATAACAATAAACCAGAAAATAAATAACACGGGAGAAAAAAACTTCAAATAGAAGATAAAATTAAGCAAGTTTACTAGTAATTGTCAACTTAAGGATTTGTTTAATGACTACGAAACATCATTCTGGCTCCTTGCTCTGGCCTCATCCTGAGTCGAGTTTGGTGGAAATTTGCTTAGGAGCTCTTGTATATCA
This sequence comes from Modiolus philippinarum, assembly GCA_002080025.1. Lineage (NCBI taxonomy): Eukaryota > Metazoa > Mollusca > Bivalvia > Mytilida > Modiolidae > Modiolus > Modiolus philippinarum. The sequence goes on from MJUU01009143.1 coordinate 104,287, forward strand.
TCAAAACACTTAATCATGACAGTTTTGGTATTACCACACCCAATCGCAAATATCCGTCCATCCATAGACCAGCATGCTTTTATTTTGCCATCTAAACGTAAGGCATTAAGTTCGTCCATTAATTTTTGTCTGCGGAATGTTAGATTTTCTGTGATGAAGGTGTTGTTACTTTCGTTTTGCTGAAAACACTGCACTACGCTGGCGATACGAAATAAATCTAGCAATGACCTGAACTTTTCCTGCGTGGACTTTGCCAATCGGGTGTGTTCTACCGATGTCTTGAAGGGCAAGTGGTATTCCAAGCTCATTGTTACATAGATCTAGCACAATTTTGTCAGTATCAAGTTTACGAGCCATCTGTGGAGTACTGCAAGGAATATTGTGAAAACGCAAGCTGGTACGTCGGGAATATTGCTCTTGTTCGTCTAATTGGGTGTCCAAATCATAAGTAATGTCTTGTGTTTCAGTCAACTGACGTTTTAATTCAATATTGTCATTTTTAAGGACTGTAATATCAGATTTGAGATCTTTAATAACTTCATCAAGTTTGCGAATTTTGCTTTCATGTGAAGCAAGTTGAAGGACATGAGAATCAATCGTTGATTTTTGATTAGCAATAAGCTTCGACTGGTTTTCAACTTTCTCCTGCAGTGGATTTATTACTTGGACCAGGTCGTTATACTTTTCTTCAAGCTTTTCCCACACTGATTCACATATTTTGGGAACCAATTTGTTGATAAAAGAATCATCTTTAAGAACCCCACATGCTAATTCTCATTTCTCCCTTTTTAGTACAGAAAGACTAACGTATTAAATCCCGGAGCATTTGATTTAGTCTTTTGACATGAGGACTTCATTAATAAATGTTTAATACAAGCTTACTCACTGTCACAGGCCTCGACTTTAATGTTTGTCCGATAGTCCGGTACCAGTTACATTTGACGTCGGACAAGTCATGTTTTCAATGTGCTTGTCCGATGGGACAAGTGAAAAAAAAAAGATCTTGCAAATTAAATGCCAAATCGTTCTTTTATACAGAAACAACACACTGATGCGCTTTAAAAGTTCTGTTGAGTTATAAATTCTCGTATCGCTTTTTTGTTGGAGAAAGTTCCGGTATGTATGTATGTATATACTGATATTCCTCTAATCGAGGAGCACCCCGTGATCTGCAAACTGATCGATGTAAACCGAGGAACTCCGAATAACGTAGTTCTGAGTGATTTTGACGCTTTATTCAATGAGGACTTCAGCCTTATAATATGTAACGATAGAGACATAAATTGTTTATATTAGGAACGAGAAATGGATTTGAGGAAATACGGTTTCACCAGCTCTGCTCCAGAAAGTAAGAAGAAAGATGAAAAAGAAGTGAAGGAGAAAAAGAAGGAATATGAGAAGAAAAGGGAAAGGAAATTTCGGTCATCGTTGTTAGAAGAATTTCCAGGACTTGGATATGCTGTACCACTTGATGAACAGGGGATAGAAGATAAGCAGGGACAAAACATAATGATTTGTCAGACATGTCATGATTATCCTCAACTTGCTGACAAGTACATTATTCCTTGGTACATCGAGTTTCAGAAAAGACACCCTTTCTGCACACTGGAAAAGTAAATCCCGCAAAGCATGTGACGAGAGAAAATAAAGTATTTGAGAAGGCCCAGTCCACTGTTCATTTTCCATGCACCAGCAAGGATGAAAACCCAAGTATTTCGAATGTTGGACCATTAGTTGACTGCATGAAAAAACAAGACAAAGAAAACGAAGAGAAGATTCAGAAACTTATAAATACTGCTTACCATGTATGTAAAACTGAAAGTCCCTTTACAGATTATTCAAAACTGATGGTTTTACAAGAAAAGAATGGAGTGGACATGGGTACTTTTTATCGTAGTGACAATGCGTGCAGAAGGTACTTGACTAATGGTTTTTATTAAAGATTATTTAATAATACTAGTAATTAAATTCCTTAAATATTACTTTAGAGTCGTTATCTTCAATACAACAAAATACAAAATTGCAGTAAATTTCAGTGCTGTCGATGGCTATTCCTACAACCTCTGTCCCTTCAATGCTGATTAAATCAAACAATTAAATAAAAAAAGAATGCTAAGAGATAGCTTATTAACCATATTAACCCTAAAATAGTGTAAGAATAAATGAGGACATAACATTATAACTTTATTGTTAATTGAATACTGTAGTGAAAGGCCAACAAATTGACAAGTGAAAAAAAATCAAATTTTAGCTAACTCGGTGTTCATCGTCCGTTGTAAACTTTTCAATTCAAGGAGCTCCTCTGAAACTGAGGGTCAATTAAAACTAAATTTAATAGTGCTTGTTTGATCCTTTGATTTTTTTAAAATTTCTTTGCTCATACCTCATCCAAGACGGCCGCCAGCCAGCAGGGGACATAGTACCTTATTGAAAATAAATGCATTTAAAGATCCCCTGTCTCTGAAACCATGTGACCATTTAGAATCAAACTTGGTCATAATATTCCTTCAGCGGTCCCCTCTTAAGAGTTGTGCTGATCATAATCACACATCATTCAAAGTAACAGTCAGTGGATAACATAGTTTTACATACTAAATGACCTGTTAGACTTTCTAAGGGCAATGATCCAAACGAGTACACTACAGAGTTCATATTTCATGAAGTCACCTGTATATGTCATTTTGTCTGCTTCATCTGTGTTTTTCTCGCTCAGAAGGGCTAAAGAATTATAATTCCTAGAAAAACGTTTTTTTTTCTCCATATTAATAGATGGTGCTACTGATGTGTCAGTTACAGAAAATGAACTGATTTATGTAAGATACTCACAGATGGGACTTCCTGTTAACCAGTACTTTAGTTTTTTAAAATGTAAATCTAATATTCCATCTCTATTGAATGTCATCATGAAAATCTAGGAATTCAGGGTATGATTTCGGTTTCGAAAAGTAAGAGGATGACCATCACTTTATTTCCTATTCAAAGTGTTTATTTTGTACTGGATGAATCGAAGACATCACTCAACAGACAATACCCAAGTTCATGATTTAGACTTTAGACTGATTCCACCATGGACATTAACTGGTTCCTCACTCCCTGTAGTATCGAGCAATAAGGAAAACAGAAATATTCTGAATATGGACAAATTCGAGTTAATATGAATAAAAGGAAAAACAACTGTGTAACAGAATATTTCTCAGGTGCAACATTTATTTGAATGAATCTTAATCAGCAACTTCAATAAGATTTACCCAAATGGACTAATATAAAAAATTAACTATTCTAAATACCCGTATTTGTCAATTATCTCTTTGCTAAAGCAAATTACTGGGAACTTGACCAGATCGTTTCCACGTCCACCATCACAGATACATTGTATGACATTCGACTTCAAAAGATATTATTTTCTGTCAATTATAGTACAAATATACAATCTAATTGACATTTTGTACTTTATTTCTATTGTCTGGTCTTGTTATTCCTGATTCCAAATCTCCGGTATATCCTGGATATATTCTGATCAAAGGATTAATTATTCTGAGAAATCGGATCTTTTGTGGTTTAGTTGCCGGAATTTTGCAAGGTTTATCGACAGGTCATTGGAATTCCCATGGGTACAAACTGTGCACCTCTCATTTCAGATCTTTTTCTGTTCTGTTACGAACAGGACTTTATTAAAAAACTACAGAATGGAACCGTACAAAACAGTGATCAACTTATTTCAATTTTCAACGATAATACCAGGTACATCGACGATATCCTTACTATTGACAATCCCCAGTTTTTAGACTATGTCGACCTCATATACCCGCAAAAACTGAAACTTGATAACGCAAACGATGATTCTAAATACTGCCCATTTCTTGATCTTACTATCATCATTGACTCTGGTAAAATTAAAACTAAAATTTATGATAAAAGGGATGATTTTGATTTCACAATTACTAATTTTCCTTTTCTTGATGTCGACGTTCCTGTAGCTCCATCATACGGGGTGTATATATCACAACTAGTACGATTCGCACGCGTCTGTTCTACTCTTGACGACTTTATTGAGCGTAACCTTAATATCACATCCAAACTTTTACAACAAGGTTACAGATTTCATAAATTGATTAACACCTTTAAGAAGTTTTATAGAAGATATGAAGATTTGATTTCTAAATATGGTGCGACTCGCAAACAGCTTATTACTAAGGGCATTTCTCACCCTCGATTTTATGGAAATGTTGTTTAAAAATGTCAAAAACTGATAAAAAATCCAGAAAAACTGGGACGTAACTTACATTCTTTACGTAATACGGGGTATTGACAGGATATTCTTCAGGATTCCGTTAAATTGGCTTTGGGATCCAATGACCTGAAGATATTACAGGTATACTGACCTCTCACTGATACTGCCGATGTCTACTGAAATCTATGATAATTCTTTACCAAACCCTTCGGGGAGTTTTGAGTTTGATCTTTATTCCGTAGTGCGACAGTGTTTTACCAACAGACTAGGCTCCTTGAGCTAGCCGGCAGTTTAGCGGCGAGCACTCCTCGACCCATCTTTCTAAATTACGATCTGTCTTTTTCTTTCCTTCTCAAGATTGTGGTCTTGGAGTTAGTAGTCTACCTGTATTGGGTTTCATTTGTATGTTTTATTATACTATAGGGAACCGGGATAGAGAAAGGGGAGGTTTGGGTACCCATAAACCGGTTTAACCCTACCGCTACCTCTTGCTAGTGCCGGTACCAAGTCCGGCTATCCCGAGTTCCTATCGTTGTCCATGTTTGTCTTTTGTCATTTTATTGTTTTTCTCGTGCGGTTCCCGAGTGGATTGTGGCATGTGATTGCGGTTTACGGCCATTGTAGGTTTTTCCTGTTATCTTTCTTATATTAATTATATCTTAGTGGCTTATCTTAAAAGACTTATAAAATGTCTTGTACCTGATTCTAAAACTATTTTAAATTGAAAATCAGATAAAAGGAATATATGCAGTATTGGGATTTTTTCTATTTTTGAATAGACTTCTATTAAAATAGCTGAATATAAATTAAATTGCCCAGTAAACGATTAAATTAAACCAATTTGTTATATTATATACAGTGTGCGTCGGCAAACGTATACCAAGATATATATAAGAAGGCTTGATATCATAGTCAACGGAAATTATGTCCTTAGCTAGCTGTCAGTAACTGTGAGCATTTGTCTAGACAGTACCGGTGGGTATTGTCTTCATGTTTTATGTACTTCATTGTAAGGGTACTCGTCTTGATATGTTGGATTTTTTCTAGTTTGATTTTTACTGCGAGTCTTATTTGTGCATTTATTTTTTAGCCATTCACCACACATAGGGGGAGGGTTTGGATCCAAGAAAACGAGTTTAACCCCACCGCAATTTTTGTGCCTGTCCCAAGTCAGGAATATGTTGGTCATTGGCTTGTCCTTGTCTTCTTATAAAATTTTAGTTTCTTGATATTTGGTTTATTGGATGTGGTTTGTTTCCATTGATTTATTCACTTTTTACATTTTGGGGCAATTCAGGGCTTGCTATATGGTGTGAGGTTTCTCACTGTGTTGAAGACCGTACGTTGACCCCTAGATGCTTTGTTTTGGGTCGTTTTAACGTGGATATGGGATGTTGTCTCCTTGACATTTACCCCATTTCCTTTCTTTTTCAAAATGAAGAAAGAAAACATTCCAAAATAAGAAATCCAAAATAACGTTAATTCATACCCAGCACAAATTGAAACAGCATGACAAGGACAAAACAAACAAAAATGAACAAGAAAACATCAAAACTAAAACACACCTACAAAAACTGGAAATACATGTATCAACAGGTGCTCCGGAAGTGTAAAAATGATCTGCTCCGCACATGACACCCGTCACACTGCAAGACTTAGTAAAAAGTCCAGTTTTGTCACAGTCTGGTAATAAGCCATAGAGCTACCAAAAGATCTCTTTTTTCATCTGTGAAATAGACTCTGTGGAAATCATGGTGACGACAGCAAAACATCTGTAGTGACAATTGCAGTATAGCGACTGGACATACATATACCTTTGATGTATAAATTTTTGAGACAAAAATTTCGTTCACTCTGTTGACAAAATCGTTGTACAAACTACGGACACGAAAATAGCGAATAAATAGTGAAATATGGACACCACAAGCCAGAATTGTGGGAATACTGCTGCTAAAAAACGGAAGTTCGTTGCTGGAAAGTCGAAATCATCATTCTTGCCGTTAAGTTTTGTTTTCAGACGTCCAGAGTGGTCTCTTTTATTTCGAGTTCATTTTTGTGTATATAAAATGAAGGTTATCTTTGAATTGAGGATTGTTCAATGAAAGAACATCATCAATATAACGGAAGCTAAAATTAAAGGATTTGGCTAGCTAATTGTCTTTTTTCCTAAACTAGCCCTTGTATGAACCTGGCGTCATACGAATAACATGAATAAAGAGACAAATATGTTAAATATGGCGCACCAATAGTCCCCATAAGTATTCTATTGTCTGCTGGAAAATTTGTCCTCCGAATTCTACAAAATTAATATGTTTTCAATAAAAAATTCCAGAATTACAATGACATCGAAGTCGATCCCTCCTTTGTATACTTTTTATTTGATTCAGTGTGATGTTTAACAAATAGGCCCATCTTAACCCATCACTTAATATGAATATCTTATTTCTCCCTTTTTAGTACAGAAAGACTAACGTATTAAATCCCGGAGCATTTGATATAGTCTTTTGACATGAGGACTCCATTAATAATTTTTTAATACAAGCTCATTCACTGTCACAGGCCTCGACATTAACGTTTGTCCGATAGTCCGGTACCAGTTACATTTGACGTCGGACAAGTCATGTTTTCAATGTGCTTGTCCGATGGGACAAGTGAAAAAAAAAAGATCTTGCAAATGCCAAATCGTTCTTTTATACAGAAAAAACACACTGATGCGCTTTAAAAGTTCTGTCGCTTTTTTGTTGGAGGAAGTTCCGGTATGTATGTATGTATATACTGATATTCCTCTAATCGAGGAGCACCCCGTGATCTGCAAACTGATCGATGTAAACCGAGGAATTCCGAATAACGTAGTTCTGAGTGATTTTGACGCTTTATTCAATGAGGAATTCAGCCTTATAATATGTAACGATAGAGACATAAATTGTTTATATTAGGAACGAGAAATGGATTTGAGGAAATACGGTTTCACCAGCTCTGCTCTAGAAAGAAAGATAAAAGATGAAAAAGAAGTGAAGGAGAAAAAGAAGGAATATGAGAAGAAAAGGGAAAGGAAATTTCAGTCATCGTGGTTAGAATTTCCAGGACTTGGATATGCTGTACCACTTGATGAACAGGGGATAGAAAATAAGCAGGGGCAAAACATAATGATTTGTCAGACATGTCATGATTATCCTCAACTTGCTGACAAGACAAGTACATTATTCTTGAGTTCATCGAGTTTCAGAAAAGACACTCTTTCTGCACACTGGAAAAGTAAATCCCGCAAAGCATGTGACGAGAGAAATAAAGTATTTGAGAAGGCCCAGTCCACTGTTCATTTTCCATGCACCAACAAGGATGAAAACCCAAGTATTTCGAATGTTGGACCATTAGTTGACTGCATGAAAAAGCAAGACAAAGAAAACGAGAAGATTCAGAAACTTATAAATACTGCTTACCATGTATGTAAAACTGAAAGTCCCTTTACAGATTATTCAAAGCTGATTGTTTTACAAGAAAAGAATAGAGTGGACATGGGTACTTTTTATCGTAGTGACAATGCGTGCAGAAGGTACTTGACTAATGGTTTTTATTAAAGATTATTTAATAATACTAGTAATTAAATTCCTTAAATTTTACTTTAAAGTCGTTATCTTCAATACAGCAAAATACAAAATTGCAGTAAATTTCTGTGCTGTCGATGGCTATTCCTACAACCTCTGTCCCTTCAATGCTGATTAAATCAAACAATTAAATAAAAAAATGCTAAGAGATAGTTCATTAACCATATTAACCCTAAAATAATGTAAGAAAAAATGAGGACATAACATTTTAACTTTATTGTTAATTGAATACTGTAGTGCAAGGCCAACAAATTGACAAGTGATAAAAAATCAAATTTTAGCTAACTCGGTGTTCATCGTCCGTTGTAAACTTTTCAATTCAAGGAGCTCCTCTGAAACTGAGGGTCAGTTAAAACTAAATTTAATAGTGCTTGTTTGATCCTTTGATTTTTTTAAATTTCTTTGCTCATACCTCATCCAAGACGGCCGTCAGCCAGCAGGGGACATAGTACCTTATTGAAAATAAATGCATTTAAAGATCCCCTGTCTCTGAAACCATGTGACCAATTAGAATCAAACTTGGTCATAATATTCCTTCAGCGGTCCCCTCTAAAGAGTTGTGCTGATCATAATCACACATAATTCAAAGTAACAGTCAGTGGATAATATAGTTTTACATACTTAATGACCTGTTAGACTTTCTAGGGGCAATGATCCAAATAGTACACTACAGAGTTCATATTTCATGAAGTCACCTGTCTATGTAATTTTGTCTGCTACATCTGTGTTTTTCTCGCTCAGAAGGGCTAAAGAATTATTATTCCTAGAAAAACGTATTTTTTCTCCATATTAATAGATGGTGCTACTGATGTGTCAGTTACAGAAAATGAACCGATTTATGTAAAATACTCACAGATGGGACTTCCTGTTAACCAGTACTTTAGTTAGCGCTGACGCCAATGGTATTTTTAAAAGCATATAGGAAGCATTCGAAGGAAATGGTTTTCCAGACTGGAAAGATACGCTTGTGGGAATTTGAGTAATCGTTTTGGAGTTGCTACTTTAATTCCTCATTTGGTAATCAACCATTGTGTCGCTCATCACCTTGAACTGGCTGCGAATAATGCAATCAAACACCATAAAGTAATGAGAGAAATTCAAGATATACTTCAACATATTTATAAACATTATCACTACTCCCCTAAAGCTCTGTGTGAGCTTTGTTTTTCTCTGTTGCCGTTTTTGCTATGTCTTTGGATATCGATTTTTGTGGTCTTCGCTTCCCTTGTTCCTTCGGTATTCTACTGCCGTTGTCTTAGACTCATTGCAGAAGCATTAGAAGAAAAAGTTTTAAAACCTACAAATCTTTCAGACACCCGTTGGTTACCCTACATCGAGAAAGCACTTCATGTCTAAACATACAATTTCCGTGTTATCTTAGCCTATTTTGAACACATTGTTGAGTCTAGAACTGGTACAACAGAGGTTCGGGGTCGAGCTAGCTTTGCAAGCGAAAATAAAATGAAAGAGTATGAATTTCTGTATTTAATGTTTTTTCATGTTGGATGTTCTCAAAGTCCTAAGTGTGCGAAGTCAAAAGTTCCAAAGGGAGGATCTAAGTTTGTCCTAGTTATTTGATTCTTCCGTAAATGTTGGTTTACAGTGTGAGACGACCCACGTGAGATCGATGCACGCGACCTCGTCTCACATGGGTTAATGACCAACCAAATGGGTTCATTTTGGGATACAATAATCGTTACCATGACAAAACGTCATAAAACATCTGACGTCGCAAAGTAAGGTATACTCAAATGGCAACGACGTTACTCGCATAGTATAGGCTTCTAGATGTTTGTTCGACCAAATTCAAAGATCGGGGTATCTTTCACTCATGTAAGAAATTCTTCGTCTTATTCTCTCGTTTCGCTGCGCTCCACTCGAGAAAAGACGGAATTTCTTACATTCATGAAAGATACCCCGATCTTTAATCTGCTCTCATGTAAGAAGCTATTATTATCTTACTACAGCTCACATGTCTCTTGTAGAACTTGGTACTATAAATGGTAAACACTTAACAGACTTTTTAGCTGAAGTTAGAAATGATACTTACCTTGATATTTCACTCAATAATGTTGAGGTAAATGAGTCATACCATGATATGAGACAAGAGATGATCAAACTTATTTGTGAAGTTTTAACACTAGGTTTGGTCCAACAGAAAGGGATCATGTCATCCATGCGGCATCACAGATTATGGGTTTTAATGAATGGCCAAGAGACATACAAACTTTAGCCACATTTGGAGTTGAAAAGCTTCATTTGTAAATGGAACACTTTCAGGCTTTAATAACCAGATGAGATTGTAATTAAGAACTGATAAAAGTTGAATGGACAGACATTAAAGCATATGTTCATAGGCACAATACCACTGACATAAGTAAATTTTTCGTAAGCGAGGAGCTCAAGATCCGATTTAAGAACTTTTTGCTTTTGCTTGAGATAATTCTTGCATTTCGTTTATCATCTGCTGCATGTGAGCGATGGTTTTCCGCAATGAAGCGAATTAAATCTGATTGGAGGAGCTCAAATGAGCCAGAAATAGTAAGACGTCTAATGTTCATTGCAAGTGAAGGACCCACTATACCGGACTTTGGCACACAAATTGTATTTAATCGCTGATGGACATCTGGAGGGCCTAAACACCCTGGATTCAATCCCTTTAATTATAGAATGGACATATCTATTCAAGAACCTGGAATCTCAGGTGAAGATAACTAGAACTTCTGATTGATAGCCCTTTTGTTTAGTGTTCACAGGAGTGACAGTTCAGTACTAATATTAGTCTTAAATAATAAAATTATAAAAAAAAAAATTGTCTTTCATATTTTCGAAGAAATTATCTTTCATATTTTCGAAGAAATTATTACTCCCATTTTAGTAATCTTAGTTAGACAATATATACAACAAGCTCGCCGTTGAAGGCCTCATGGTGACTTACCTATGCAGAATAACAATAAAGGCATTGTTCCATTGCTTGATTTTTCAGTATTTGTTAGAACATTTTTTTCATTGTTGAAATTATTTCGCACAAGTGAAATTTGAATTCGGACAAGTAACTTTTTTATGAAGTTGTCCGAAGGGACAAGTTGAATAAACTGTTAATGTAGAGGTCTTTAGCTTTTAATACTCGTCCTTTAGTGATACATCCGTGAAGAAAACGAGTAAAATTGACGCTTAAAGATGCTCAAGGTAAATAGATAAATGTTTATTTTGTGAAAAAAATGAAGAAAAGTGCAAGATTGATTGGTCTCTTACCTTATTATTGAGATATATGATTAAACGTTTGGCGGGCAATGAACTCCTGATTTTTTATGGTCTAACTTAACAATGTTTGTCCGTGAACGAATGTGGCATATGGCAAAAAATATAATGGAATTTTGTCAGAATGTTCCTAAAAATGTATAAAAGGAAATTATCAAACAAAGTGTGGGTTGACGGACAAAAATGAAAAAAATCTTTTGAATGGAAAAAAACAGAGAAGAGCCAAAAGCTGTTAGAAATATTTTCTAACAGCTTCACTCGTGTGAACACTAAGGATTTTTTCGCCTCAGTGCAGGTCGGACGCTTTGTTTGGGCTCTCCAAATTCTGAGTGTTAAAATGATTTGGATGTAAAATTTGTTTAGTGTTTTTGTTAAATTCTTGATTTTAACACTGAATTATGCATATTTGCATCTCTTTGGATTTAATTATTGTTTTCTGGACGTCTAACATCACGAAGTTGGGAAACGTGGGACTGTCAGCCGTCCGCCATTTTGGTTAATGTTATGGCATGTCGAACAGACCTCTCATTTACATGATGTCTGTGGGTTCTGGTTGTTCCCCTGACAGTTCGGTGGTTTCTTTCGGAGATCATTTTGTTGATTTTCCGCTTTCCTCCACCTTCAATACAACTGAGCATTTAACGGCGCCGGTTTTGATAGTGTAAATTGTCCTGACCGGTTCCCATTCTGCCTTTTTATTGAGGGGGCTTCCACAGAGAGTTCTTTGTATATATTGGTGTGTTTTTGTATATATTTTTTTCGCACCCGTAGATGGCAGTGAGTGGTATGTATATAGGTCTTTAGTGCTCACATGTCCACGTGAACTCCAGGTAAGTCAACCTACGTTAAGGCTAGGGGGAAGACAATGCTCACATTAAAATGCAAGATGCATATCTGTTAAATGTTCCTCTTCACGTCGTATATAACTTGTTTATATATTTGACGGTTCTCCTGGCAGAGGAGGAAGTTACTTACACACAGAACAGAACAGAATACCACCGAACAGTTCACAAGTCGAAATTACGACTTAATTGACCAGATTAAAAAAAAGTAGCCCGGAACCCCCTTTTCTGGAACCTCATTGGAAAACCTTTTTGATCTAAAGTAATGAGTCGTCTCAGCTCGACGATCGGATTTGACTTGAAATATTCCTGGTTATATGGCGGATGATATATTAAGTCACCGTCTTTCAAAGTTCATGTGAACCTGTTCATGCTATTCCCCGAGTTTTATCTTATACTGCGTTATGACACTTTAAGGTAGATCGATCCTAATAAAAATATCAGACAGATTTTTTCTATTTGAAGATATTTTGTATATCTTAGTCCATTTGTTCAAAAAAATAAAATAAAAATGAAATATCACTGATCATCTTTTCCTGTTATTTGAAAATCAGGCCAAATTCAGTGTTTTCAGCAATATTTACAAAGGATAAATAGGGAAAAGTGACAACATGCTTATTATTTAGCTTTCATATGAAATAAATATCAGATAGATTTTATATATATTTTTTTATATTTCAGAGATATATACTTCAGCTTTATGTTGAGGGGAAAAAAATCTATGTCGCCGTCTGATTAAGAGAGATATTTTATATAGTTAAAGAAATAGACAATATTCACGGGAAAGGGAGCTAATTCGCGGGAAAGTGTATGTCGATCTATTATGATGTCACAATGAAAATTCCAAATAAGGAATATTCCGGCTTGAAAAACAGGTCAATCCGCATCTGACTCGTGTTTCGCAAATGCGCCAATCGAATGCGCCGTGTATTAGTAACGATCTACATTAATATCGCTATACTAAGCTTCTGCAAGTAGTGTATAACATCTCTTTGGGCCTATGTGAAAGTTCCTAATTCCATCCTCATGCTATCAATCGTGACTACTTTCAGGTCTGTCTTCAAGAGTCATGAATGTGGAACACTGCGAATGGAGTGTAGCTTTGTGAGCGGTGAAACACTGGGGCTATGAGTAATTCCCTTCCCATTCCCTAATTCTAACCTATAAATCGTTGTGTTTTATGTACCAATTGTCTCTATTTTTGTTTTGTGTTGTTCTGTTACTTCTTATATGTCTCTTTCATGGCACTTTTCGCTCTTTTGTTTTCATTCAGAATTATCTACCTTTGTGTTTATTTTTCTCATTGTCTCCTTTTTTGTTTGTGTTATTACATTACTCCCTATTCTATTGTACTTGTTCCGAATTATCTCCCTTGAGTTTTTTACCCTCCCCTCCATTTACTCTATTTGTGTGTGCCTTTCCCTAAAGAAAACACTTGTCTTTTTCGACCTTTACTTATACTTCTTAATGTTGTTAGTCACGCTTCTTAATCTAAACTTTTTATGGTGCCTCTGTCGTTCTAAGCCCAAGCCTATTGTATGTGGTACATAATTATCACCCGGTATTTTTTGTTGTTGTGTCCAATTCCTGTGAAGGCATAACTTCTTCAATACTAATGAAATAACAGACAAATAACAAATAAACATGTTATATTTTCCCCGTCATAAAGCAGTCATGTGTCGGAAAGCCATCATACTCCCTGTAAAATTCAAAACCAACAAGGGCTCGCGCTGCAATCGTCCATGGCAATTCTTTTGTCGAACACGATCTTGTAGTCTTTGTCTTAATGCACGGTTAATCTTGACCCGAAAGCCGATTCTATTTCGAACCTTACAATATCTAAATTTTTGTAAAATTTGTTGAAAACTGAATAGTATCTCCTTCATCCAAAGCTCTAACCTTACCTTATTTTTTATTTACATTTAGATCACATTGGTTATTGTTCTCTATCAGTTTTAAAACATCTTTGAGTTTACGTTTAGATTTTATCTGCACTGAAGAGACATAAGTTTTCGAAATGCGAATATGTAGAAATTAAATTCACAGTAACTTCGGTATTTAGTTATTCAAATCTGACTATCACGTAATCGTCGATCACGGTGTTTTCTGCGTCCTGTTTATAAGGAAGGAAATTGCAAATTTGTAAAAAGCAATTACAACTATTTTAGTATTTTGTCGTATATGGTACTACAAGTATGTACAATGTACTCAGAACTGTATAACAGAATGTACACTACAGTTCGTTTTGGTTGAGATTTTATACCTAAAGTATTACAGTTATGTACTGCGGGTACAAAATTGTATCCAAGAATGTACCAGTCAGTTTATTCTGTCGAGATTATATACTCAGGGGACAAAAGCACGTACAGTGCATCTATCTTATCTATGGAAAATTACGCAACAGCCTAACAGCGCCGACATACAGGGATTACATCACTAAGCTCATTCGCTGTTCAAGAGCATGTGGTAGATACCGTGGCTTTTTTGATAGAGTCGTGTTGCTCACAAATAGGCTACTTTAACAAGGGTATGTTACCCAAAACTTAAAGTCATCCTTCCAGAAGTTTTACGGTCGACATCACCATCCTTTGAACCGCTATGGAATATCTGTTTCCAAGATGACAACAGATCTTTCCCTCTTAAAGCTTAATTGTTGTTTCCTGTACCGGTTTAACATTTTCAATACGGCAGGTGTTTTATAAGAAGCAGGAAATAATTACTCTAACCGGTGCACTAATCGCACCCATGGTTTTTTTTATTTGTTCCATGTTTTTCATATTTGTGCGCGCGCGTGTGTGTATGTGTGCATGTGTGTGTGTGTGTGTGTGTGTGTGTGCATGTGTGTGTGTGTGTGTGTGTCGTCATTTTTCTTTTCAGAAACGTACTCATGTTTTGTTTCTTTGTTGCTTCCAATGTTGCAATTGTCCTTGGATTATTCGTTTTAGATTGACGGTTCGGTACTCACTTACTGTACCTGAAAAAAATGAAACTTATGTTAAATAGAAAATACTAGTATAACAATTAGTGAGGTGTAAAAGTTGCACTATCCTGTCTATTCGTTTAGATTAAATTCACGTTAACATCGTTTTTTTGAAAAAGTGATATAGAAGGACTGAAAAAATTGATCTGGTTTGGAAGTGGAGTAGGGGTGCACAGGAAGTGATACCAACCAAAGGCCTAAAGGAGATGATTTAAACTTGATGACGGGGTGTAATAACAACGGACAAAGTAATAATAATCAAGGTGGGATGGTGAACTTCGGGAGACATTTCTATCGACGAATACTTCAGAGCAATTATCGGCATGGAGATAATCAAATATAAAGGCTAAACCTGTGGTGTCAATTATTCTTGGGAAACAAGCATTGCGGATTTGCGTTACTGTAATAGAAATTGTTAAGACAGAAAGTAGGTTAAAGATGAAATTACAGAATGAATAAACAATATTGGAAACGTAATTATTGGAAATGGAAAGAATATCTGATGCATGCTCTATTATAATTACCAAGGTACATATTATTCATTTCACAGTCGAACGTGTAGTTGTACAGTGATTTTTTGAACAGAACAAAAACACTGTCCAAAAAGCTGCTAAGTCAGGGATTTGTTCAACCTATGCCAATTTAATCCCTCAAGAAATTCTATTGGCGTCACCATAACATCATTGAAAGATATGACGTGTCAGTATCCCAAATGATAGTGGACATTTTCAGCTAGATTCACGTCTTCCCAGATTTGAGTACCGATTTTGACATTTTCCTTGATTGACTCAATCACATTGTGACGGGTGTTGTTAACACAGCAGGACATGCTTACCCTTCCGGAGCGACTGATGTTACTCTCATTTTCACTGAAGTTAACACTGTGACTGCCTTTGCATTGGATGTTGTGATTTCTATTTCTTTGCTTTGTATCTGCCTAGCGTCATTGTTTTCTGTGTCTAACATCATTGTTTTCAGTGTCCTAGTTTTGGCTATGTCTTTGGACTTCGATTGTTGTCAATTCTAATACTTTGTTCCTTCGCCGTTGTTTCATTCCAATATGACGTGCCTGAAACGCTTTGTGTACACACCCGTGGTAAAATCGCTATATATTTAAGCCGTTCCAAAACTTAACCATACGTAAATACATGTGCATTTAAAAATAAGTAGATACACCTGTAAATATTGCAATTTTTATACTTACTTGCTTTTTGTAATTGACTTTTGTCATGTTATACTAAATTCTGTGTATGTGTGTGTGTTTGTGTGTTTTGTTTTTGTTTATTTCTGTATGTTCAGTAAGTGGAAAGGCCATCATTTGTGTTTACCTAGGAGTGTTTCACTTCAAACATTTTTTTACTGTCCTATTAGAATCGAAATAATTCATGGGAGTTTGAATATATTCTAATTTTACCACGGGTTGGCCCTTTATGCCCATATTTAACCCCTCACTGACGCTCGTGGTATTATATTTGTCATAAAGGTAAAATTGGTAAAATCAGTATATATTCAAGATCCCATGAAGTATTTCTTAAATATGAAAAAGATTGATAGAAGATGACAATAGTAAACTTAAGTTGATTGTAGTGAGAATATTCAAAAAAGGCAGAAAGAGTAAATTATTTTGACAAACTTTTCAGAAAAAAAAGCAAATCAACCAGGCCAACAAAACCATTTAGTGATATTGACTATAAAATTACTAACTGGTCCTAATGCATCATTATCAAAAAACTTGTGTTAACCGAATACTCCTCTAAACAGAATGAAAACTTGATTCCGAAAGGGGCTCGGTTTAGATAGGTTTCACTGTAAATTGTTTTTTTACATATGTGTGCATCGTTCTTCGAAATGCATGAACAGATGTTGTCTTCGATGTATACGATATCCATTAAATTTGAAGTCTCCACATATGCAGTTAATGCTCATCTCATTGTATGATATTTTGTATTTAGGAAATAATTCATGGGCGCCGGTGGTTTGTTTGAAATTTACATATGGGTGGCCATTATTTTCGTTAATATTTTACCCAGAGCGTAGCTTTTTACCACATTAAGTGTCTAATGGTTATCAGTAGTTATAATTGGATCCGAGCATGCACTCTAACCCGGAATCCATTTTGTAGGAATTTTTTAATATATTTTTGTGACTGAGACCTTATTTTTACCTACATTCTTTACTAGGGTTCTTTTGATCCTGGTACTCGTCAATTTATACAAGTTTCATATGAATGTCAACTCTTGTTTATCATTCAGAAATATTTTTTCCTGAAATTAAGCAGTCAATTTAACGGCAGTAACACAAACTTACATAGACGAAAAAAGAGCAGAATACCGAAAGACAGATCACCAAAGAATCAACAAACCCATAAAACTGACGAACACAATAAATCAGCCAGTAATTTGTAACGTATTCTTACAATTGTTGAACATTGTAAAGTGGTCAAGAAATAATTTCAACAATAAAACCTTATAAATATAATTAGACTAATAAAGTAAGAACTAATAAGTGAGAACCCAACCGTCAATCCAAAACGTATAATCCAAGGATAACGTCAATATCGGAAACAACAAAGGAAGACAGACACAACATGAGTACGGCACAGAAAAGAAAAATGAAGACACACACACACACACAAAGATGAACAACACGGACCCAATAAATACCACGGGTAAGAAATTTTACAAAATTTGACTTCCACCATGCATACCATAATTGAACTAATTGAAATCTGTAGAATATTGTGAAGGTAATAAATAGGTGTAATTAATGTAATTTCATAGAGCAGTCATAATTGAAAAAGATGTATAATTTATATTATGAAACGTGAAAGATAACAGGTATGGATATGTTTTCATGGGATGATATCATGATTTTCCGTAAATACTTATGCCCGGGATATAATTTGTGAACGCATCACAAGTTTGAAATTTGTTTGAAAAATTTTGACTTTAATGATTTTATACCTATGGACTTACTCTGACATGACACCCCTCAATACCGGTGGATAAAGCCTTCGTTAAAAAGGTTGGTTGCAAGGGGTTGTGTAGAAAACACTAAGGGCTACATGCTACTTTTTGCCCTTTTTGTCAATTTCGTAAAAATCCAATGCTTTAATTGACGGTAAAACAATAAAGTATACAGGGCGGAAATAGAAACTCTTGAATTCCGATATAAGTATATGACTTTGAATGACAATCCTCTTTTTTTATGAGTTTTTGCTTTCACTTGGTATCCATTTACTCATTTATTAGCTCACATAGCTACTGTAAACTGGGACATTTTCGCGAGGGCTTAATTTTCGCTAATTTCGCGATTGGCATACATTCGCGAATTTTTCCCCTTCGCGTATATTTGTTTTCATTACATGTGTAACGAAACATAGTGAAAAACGTCTTTAACCGATCTTATTGAAACTTGATATATTGATAAAGGACATTGTAAAGATGTGCAATCAGGTCTCGGAATTTTCAAAACGGCGAACGTTGCTATGGAAACAGAAAATGCGGGAAAATTAAAAGTGCTCCAAATTGCTTCAAATTTCACAGAAAAGTTGTATAGGAAGCATACAACTAATTTTTGGGTAAAAAATTTCCAAAATGCGACCGTTGCCATGGAAACAGAAAAAAGGCGGGAAAATTAAAAATGCTCCAAATTGCTTCAAATTTTACAAAAAGGTTGTGTATGAAGTGGAAATTGAAAAGGGCTTTAAAATTAAAAATGTGTTCCATATGGAACGAAAGTTTACAGAGGGGTTGTTTTTGAAGTGTCGAACTTATTTCGGGCAAAAAAAAATGTCACAAATGAGGACCCTTGCTATGGAAATGAAAACAAGCGGGAACATTGGTAGTGATTCAAATTACAGAATGGTTTGATAGGACATATGGATGCATGTATCTTTTTTATAGGTGGAATTCTGATGGGGGAGTTTGTTTGGGAGACTTTTGTGTTTGCATCTAAAAACAAATATTACTTGTTTTTCTAATTTAAAAAATTTTTAATGGGTTATAATTATCTCCCTTTAAATTATGTTTTCAAATTTTTTTTGAATAACTTTTCTCTTTTCAGTTTTAGAGAAATTCCCTGCTATCACTTCATTAAAAACATTTATTTCTTTCATAATCAAGAGCAAAATAGGCGTTTTTGTACAAATTTATACAATTTTTTACAAAAAAATATATTCATAATGTTTACCATAATATACATCATCATTTTTTTTGTGTGTAAAGCATATGGTGTCAACGATGTGTTCTCATCAAATAAATGTCTTGCATTCATTACTGAAGCAGAAACTTCTAGGTTTTCTCCCGCAACTTAACAAAGAATTAAAAACTGTTGGTGACTTGTATGCATCTTGCCAAAAAATAAATTTGAACCGAAAATGCCATGATGGAAATGCTTATGAGATGCCGATTAAGTATTCTTACTTTGGTGCTGATCTGTCATCAAACATGACCGCATGCGGGGAACTTAGTTTATTACTGGACCCTATATATAAAAGGCAAATAAGAATTTTTCGTCTGAAACAACTGGGCTAGTTAGAACAAAACTTAATCACAATGTATCTTAAATGGTCCCCTTCAAAATGGATGTCCTTCAAGTCTTTTGCATAGTTTAATATTGGAGTACCTTCAAAGATCTTCTCCTTCAAAACCATCTGGCCAGTTGGAAATAAACTTTGGCACAACACTTAATTCTCTTTAAAATTGTGTCTTGCAGATCCATCCCTTATCCAAGATGGCAGGCAATAGGGAAAATAGTTAATTCAAGTTGGATCATATAACATAAAGGTTTGTTAACATAGTTTGAAAAAGACCCTGTAACATAGAAGTTTATTTGACGTTTTGTATTGGCCATGGTCAAGGTGAGCGATACAGGCTTTTGAGAGACTCTTGTTATTTATTGTTAGGAAATGCTTTAATAATGAGGGCTTTAATGCATGACCACTTATTTTCCAGATAACTGCTTTACAATCTGAATGTAACGAGTTAACATAAAAAACAATGGGTAATCCTTAGTAACAACATGATTTCTTATATTCCACGAAATCTCTTTCTATCATTGGTCGATATGCTAATCGCTTTATGCTTTTCGATTTTGCGTTTGTCTTTTGTCTTTCATTTGTTTTTTTTTCGTTAATAGACCATATCCGAGTTCTGGTATTTAGATTCACCACTTGTTGTTTGTCCGCCCTACGTCACAAACATGTCCGACCCATGTGACCAAGAATGTACTCCAAACACATACTTTCATGACGTTTAAGGCATTATGACGTGACGTTATCTATACTGTGACGTGTTGAAAAGTGGTCTGGTATATCCTGAAATCAGAGCTCGGATATTGCCTATTGTGGTCTTCATTCCGCTCATGGCACTCAATGGATGTCCTTGATACTTACTTTGACCTCCTGTTTCGATTTTTTGGTAATGGGTTCTCCTTTTCTGACTAGTTTTGGTCTTTTTTATTCTTATGCTTCTGATGAGAGATTTCTCCTTAAGGTAAAGAGTCAGGAAAAAAGCGCCACGTAGTGAAAACAACTTTTCTGCGACGTAACAGTAACAGGGGACGTAATTTTGGCGTCAAATATATTATTCCGTGTTCGCTGGGGACGTCGCTTTTGTTAAAGAATGCGTTAAGTTTTTCAAATGTACTTCCAACCTCAATAACTGTTGTGACTGCGATAAATTATTTAGGTGTAATCAGGTTTCTTTTTGTCTGAATGTTTGATTTAAAATATACAATGCACAAAGGCTGTAGGTTTTTCTCCTCTGCGGTGATGATGATTTACGGGAATAGTAAAGTCTCACAAATTTAATATGACTGGTAATGGAATAACGAAATTCTTTCTTGTCATAACATTTCTCTGAAAACTGTTGTTATGAGAAAAAAAAAGTTTTTTTTCTAATCTTGGTATACGTTTCTAAATTTTAATCGGGAAGACGATACTCACGTACCCAGGCCATTGCCAGCTACAAATGCGTGTGATTCATCTCTTCGAGTTGAAGATATTTTGATTTATGAAATCTTTTCTTTTGAGTTCATTTGTATTACTCACGCCATTCCAATTTCATATACTAGTATAGAAAATAATGATAGTGTTTTGTGTGTAAAATGTGTTGTAGTTAATTAATTATTGCTGTTTATTATTTTGTATTGTGTATGTGTTCATAACAATCCTATAGTTTGGATTTTATATCAATAAAATATTCTGATTCTGATTCTGATTCTGATTCTGTGTGTGATTATATGGCTTCTATGACCCCGTTCGCACTTACAATATTCGAATCGATCGGAATCGATTTCAATCAGTTGTGACTATTCACACTATCAATAGATCGATTGTAATCGATCTTTTTGGTCCCATATGAAAGATGTGGTCTCAAAAAGATCGATTCAAATTGAGAAGAATTTTGATGAGAATAGTTAGTATCGATTGCGATCGATTTAAGGTCTATATATACACCCCATTCACACTTTCTGCAAGATTTGAATCGACCGCGATCGATGCCAATTGGTTTTTGCTGTTCATACTATAAAAAGATCGATTGCAATCGATCTTATTTGGTCCGATAAAAAGAGGTGGTGTCAAGAAGATCGATTCAAATAGAGACGATAACGGCTTTGGTGTGAACAGTTGGGATCGATTGCGATCGATTCAAGTGCTTTGAAACAAGCATGCGATAGATCGCGATCGGTTTTAATGAGAACGTTAAAACCTATTTGCGTTGGATCGATTCAAATTTTCAAATATGAACACGAATTTGGATCGATTCCATTTAGTTGTAGTGTGAACACGGCCTATATATCATTTTATCAGGTTCCATTGTTGTCTTGTCAACCATTCCCAATACAACAACTCATCACCAAAATGTTCACTATATACTCAATAAGATATATATAGTAAACGGAAAATGAATAGTAGCAAAAGAATCGTTATTTCATTTTTTCCCCTCATGATATCCATGGCGCGATATTAGAGTAAAAAATAATAGTAATGTCTTAGCAATATTAAATTGTGTTGGAAAAATTTAACAACTATCTGAGGTTATAACC
>MJUU01009143.1:127167-153967 GCA_002080025.1 Modiolus philippinarum
CATGTCATGCTGATTTCAAATGTCTCTTGCGAGAAAACAAAATCGGTGACCCCCAAATTTTTTTTACATTAATATGTTTATCAGCACATTCAAAGTATAAATTTATTTTTTTGAAAAATTCTATGTATAGGTTTTACCTCAAAATGACAATTAAACACATATTTCGCGGTTTTTTTCACGATTTTAATGTTATTTCTTTGTTAAATCGAGGGTTTCGACTACTAACTTCTGGCAGCTGTCATGAAAAAAACTAAGTCGGTTACCCCCAATTTTTTTTTCGATATCTCTATGTAATTTGATAATATCTATCATTATGCAAAATTTTAAAAAATTCTATGAGATTTGTTTTTACTGACTCTTCACCTTAAGACACGTTTAGCTAGAACAGCAAAAATGACTGTTTATTGTGCAACTTGGTTATTTTTGTATTTTGATTGTAATTTTCAGTCATTTTAAATGTTTCCTGTTATTTCACCCTTTTAGTACAGCTAATGGTTAACATCTGAAGATGGAGTTAAGTTTGGAATGTGACGAAGGTAAATTAATTTTAGTACATTTTTATTGTTTAAGGTTTTACAATGCTGTGCGATATACAGTGCGTATTTTGCAAATACTGCGATATTGCCCAGAAAACTATTTATCTTCATGTAAATCTCGAACAAATTATTAATTTTCAACAAATGTCACATCAAATGACTCGATACCGAAGTTACTGTGAATTTAAATTCTGCATATGCGCATTTCGACAACTTATTTCTCTTCAGTGCAGATAAAATCTAAACGTTTGGAAGACCATAAACTCAAAATGTTTAAAAACTGATAGAGAACAAATAACCAATATGATCTAAATGTAAAGCCAAAATCAGCTAAGGACAGAGCTTTGCATGAGGGAGATTCTCCTTAGTTTTCAACAAAATTTNTTCGGGTCAGCACCGAAGTACTGACTACTGGGCTGGTGAATACCCTCGGGGACTAACAGTCCACCAGCAGTGGCATCGACCCAGTGGTAACAAATGACTAAATACCGAAGTTACTGTGAATTTAAATTCTGCATATGCGCATTTCGACAAATTATTTAATTATTTATTTGCATTCGCAGCAAAAAAAAGTTTTCCAATCAAAATAAAAAACAAACTACCGAAGAAACTGTTGATTTATTTCGAAAACTTATGTCTAATCATTACAGATCATATCAAAACATTTGGAAGCCCAGTAACCGAAAATGTGTAAAAACTGATGGACAACAAATTACCAACAGGATCCAAATAGAAAAGCTAAAATTTAGCCAAGGACAGAGCTATGCATTAGGGAGATACTCCTTAGTTTTAAACAAAACTGTGTAAAATTTAGATATTGAATGTTTCAATAAAGTCAGTTTTTGGGTCAGCACCGAAGAACTGACTACTTGGTTGGTGAATGCCCACGGGTATTTACAGTCCACCAGCAGAGGCATCGGCCAAGTGGTAATAAATAACAAAATACTGAACACCTATTCTCAGAATAAGTGTCCACAACTCAATGTCTATTGTCGCCGGAGGCTTGAACGAAAAAGTACCACTCACATCTAGCAAATTATAATTTTTATTGGACGAAATATTAGAATTATCGAAAAAAACATATATCACCTTAACAATTATTTCTATCCTGTAAAACTATAGATGGGAAGTTCCAGATTTCCTATAAAACAGCTTGTCGCTATCAATAGTGGTTGTATAGAATGACCATAGAAGATTATCAACGCCTTTTATAAATGACATTCAGCAGTATTTGTTTCCTTAGTATATTCATCTAATGTGCAAGAGAACTGAAAACCCTTTACCATGGTATGATTAACATGATATTCAATTTTTCCAGGTGTCGCTAGACACTATGTAAACTACGTTGCAAAATCAAATTTTTCAATTTTGTTTATCATTATGTCTTGATAAACTCAGTATAAAGCTAAGCGCATGATTCCATACATAAATTAACTCTTTGAAATAATTTCAATTTCGACAAAATCTTTTAAATCACTCGTGTTCGCATTTTTGTAGTCCTAATGAAAGCGTTGCTGTAAGCTAGTAAGCTACGTTATGGCTGTTACCGCATCTTAATATGGATAATTATGCCATGTTTCCTTATACTATGATGGCGTTAACGTAGTAGACCTCACTGATATCTTAGGGATTTCATCTGGTGCGTTGAGACACGAAATAGCGCAAAAGAAATTCGGTTCTGTAATTTACGTTTCGTAAGCTTCGTTCCCTCATACACAATATTACCAATTAATAAGTCAATGACACGGAATTTTGACGTTATTTTACCGTCAATGGTTTAAACGTTTACTACAACGTTTGACGTCAGTCGACCTCTACGTTTGTTTTTCGGACAATTCAATGACAAGCTTGGAGAAAAATTGGTTCTTGAAAAAATATCAAAGGTAAGAAAAACTAGTTTATATTGAGGTTTCATATAGGTGTTTCAAAGAGAGGATATGTATATCTGTCGATTTAGAATATCTAAATAATCAACAGTAGTCGTTTTCAGCAGCAAAGCGATGTTTGAAAATACATTAGTTATATATAAATTACGTTATCAAACATAATGGAAACTAATGTTCATTACATAAATATAATTGAAAGTATACATATATAAACCGTATGAATCGTTCATATACTAATACTATCTCTTGAATTAATTCCCTGATCTGCTGAAATAAGATCAGATACGTAGATTTGTTCATTCAAAATTACGATAACGTAGCTTACAGAATTTGTATAGTGGGTATGTTTATGCAAACACTGAAACATTAAGTCTACACAGTTATGGTTTCTGTTTGTATTGACGAACAACACACATTCATACGAATTCTTGTGATGTCACATTGTCGCAGACGTCCATGGCATGATCTGAAAAAAAGTCATGAGTCGTGATAACGTAAATTACATATTTTGATAACGTAAATTACAATACTGGTAACGTGTGCGACTATCTAGAATCCCAGAATAATATGACTAGACAAGACGATATTTATATTTCATTAGATTGAGATAGAATTTTATTTTGTTATTTCAGTGATGGGAAAGTCAAAGGCAGAAATACAAAAAGCTTACCGAGAGAGGAAGAAACAACAAGAAGGAGAGGCTTATCTAAAGAAGGAGCGAGAGAGAGTCAAATCGTATTATGTTCCGATAGATGAAAAACCAAAACAGGAAGCAGATAAAAGACGCAAAAAAGTTCGAGAGGCGGTAAGACAACATAGAATCAAATCAAAAGCCAATACACAAAAACTGAATGAGGCGGAACAAAGCTCAGAAATATCATCCTCAACTGATGTCACTTCTTCCACATTGATTGTCAAACTACCCAGTCAGGCCACAAAGAAGCGAACAAGGACGAGAGTAAATAAAGCAAATGCTAAACACAGGCGAGAAATAGAAAAGCTTAGTGGCAAAAATGAGAAGCTAATCAGAAAGATTAAAACTGTAAACAAAAGATATGAAAGACTATTAAAGAAAACAAGTGCACCTAGTATTCCCGCGCCTTGTACATCATCATCTGTTGAAAATAGTCCTAGCACATCGTCAATCGCAAATACGCCTAGCACGTCTGATGTTCTTACACCAAGAACAATGGGTGAAATACGAGACTTGACTCCGAGAAAAGTTCCTAGAAAAGTGCAAGAAAAGTTATTGTTTGCAAATGTTTGCAAATGTTATAGCAGATGAATTAGGCGTGGCTTGGAAGTCGAATGGTATGAAAGGTAAACAAGTTTTGAAGAGATTCATGAATGGCAATATCATTAAGAAATACAAAATGAAGAAAATGTTGAGCGAAAAAACAGGAATCAAAAGGCATCACTTTGTTGCAAAGAATTGTCCTGAAAGCAAAAGAATCAACTCATTCCCAAAATTCAGAAAGCGAATAGAATCGAGTGAAACCATCCAAGCAGACGTTGTCCGCTTTTTATCGAGAGATGATAATAGAAGGGTGATGCCCGGAAAGAATGATACCTTGAAAACGACAACTGGTACAGCACAAAAAAGAATTCTAAACGGCAGTCTTTTATTCTTGCACACGAAATTTCATTCAGAGTCTCGGTTTCGAATTTCCCCCGCCACATTTTGCCGTCTCAGACCAAAACACATTTCTTTAACCAAACACCTTAGTCGTAATAAATGCTTATGTCAAAAACACCAAAATATGGCACTGGCTTTAAAAAACATGAAAACTTCAGGAGCAAACATCACAATTAATCGAGATGAATTTATTAGAAAGCTGAAAATCAACCACTGCCACAGATTATATCACTAATTACTGACGAAAATGTGAAGTACGAACAATGGAGACATATGGCAAAATGAGGGTTACTTTATTATGCAAATTTATGAATATTCATAGGCCGTTATACCACGTGACCATAGAGAAGTGCCTGAATCCACTTTTTCAATTACCAGCGTTATACGGATAATATTATCTTTTTCACCGTATTCGACTCTAATTTTACCTGCACAAATAAAGTTTCCGGCGCGAATTTCATGAAATAAATGTGAAATCCGTGTAAATGTTGACAAAATAGGGATAGTTTCATAAGGTCCTCATCAAAAACATGCATTTTTTAACATTCGTGGGAACCTTTATTTAGTAAGTAGGTATATCACTGAATTATTATTGTTAAACACTTGCATATTCTTTCATGACAAGTTGTTTACATCTTGAGATTACTTGACAATTTCAATTTCAAATCACAGAAAATCGACATCTTGCAATATCTTGACAAAGACAATACTACGCAATTCGCTTCAAATATTATTTCCTTCTGGGAACCTTTACATCTTGAGATTACTTGACAATTTCAATTTCAAATCACAGAAAATCGACATCTTGCAATATCTTGACAAAGACAATACTACGCAATTCGCTTCAAATATTATTTCCTTCTGGGAACCTTGAATTTTTAAGATATTTTATTCATTTGAATGTGTGGCGAAGGAAGGAAACGTAAACTGTACATTTTTTTTCATGTAAAACTGACATTTTTATAAAATGTCCGGGCCCTTCATGAAAATGTTTCATTTCTTTTCACAATGTATTTGATATTTTGACGCCATTTTGTCTAAAAATGGCGATATATGCAAATGAGCAAAACGGNAAGACCGAGACAAAGGAAAGCTTCATTGCAATCATGAACAATCAAGTTAGAGACTTTCAGGAACATGTGTCAAGAGTTAAAATCCAATACCAGGCTTTAACCAATCTAAAGGAAAATTTGCCTTGCAACCAAGCAATTGTTCAAATGGATTTCGCAGAAAAATTTTGCGTGTTGTTCTGCTGAAGAGGTCCAAAGCGCGTATTGGAACTCAAGTGCCGTCACATTACACCCAGTAGTGGTATACGTAAAAGTAGATGGAATAGTACTTGAGCATAGAAACTATGTCTTCGTTTCCGACGACCTTGGCCACAAGATAGGTGCAGTGTATGCCATCTTAAAGAAACTCATTCCAGAGATTAAAACGTTTGTAAAAGATCTGGATGTCATTCATTACTGGACGGATAATCCAAGTTCACAGTACAGGAACAAAACTGCTTTTTACATTGTCTCTGATCACAAGAATTTGTTTGGAACAATGGCAATATGGAATTATTTCGAAACAGGCCATGGAAAGAGGACATGTGATAGCAGAGGAGGTACATCAAAGAGAACAGCAGATCTAGCTATCAGACAAGGAAAGATCGCCGTGCAAGATGCCCCAGAGACTTACGAAAGTGTTCAAAAGTTTCACACAAGTGCCAAATATTTGTATGTAACATCAACCGAGTGCTCAGAAAGCAGATAAGAGCTAGCTGAGATAAACAAGAAAATTAATCCATTAAAGGGCACGATGCAAATTCACAGTGTAATTGGCGTGTCAAAGGGCACAGTCATTACAGCAATTACCTCATGCTACTGCCAGGAGTGTTTGTCAGGAAATTTCCACGATTTTTCGATAGGAAACATAATGAAAAAGGAAAGAAAAAAAAATACTGATGAGACAGAACAGGTCCTTGTGATTGAACAAGTCATAGAAGATGATCAGGTTGTAGAAAATGTACTTGTCGTAGAAAATATTCAGGCCTTAAAAAATGAACAAGTTACAGAAATTGAAGAAGATTGCGATGAACATGAAGAAGATTCAGACCGAGTTGAGATAAATATTTCCGCGTGGGAAAAATTAAGGATATTGACGAGGACGACGAGGAATGTGAAGTTACTTTTATGCGCCCTACTCAGGGTAAAACAACCGGTAATCAGCTATACAAATGGCCAAGTCCAGTGGATGATATATGTGATGAGAGAGATGATGATGTAAAGCATGTCCAATTTTTTCAAATGCACTCATATATTATAAAATAATTTGAGAAAAAAAGTCTTGCAATGTTTGTTATAACAATTTTATATTTTTGTAAAATACGTTATTGTTTTGGGTAATTTACGTTATTGTTCGAAAAGTTTTGAAATTTTTCTTCCAAGTGATTTTAATGTCAAGTAAATCAGGCATGTTCATTCTATAAATATAGAACAAATATGAGAAATAGTTTAAAACAACAGCTCTATCACAGAATTTTTGTCAACGATAATGACATGTTTAACATTTTGGAATTTATTTTATCATTTTTTTTAACATCTTTGGATTTCAAACTGAATTTTTTGTCCTGTCCAGAATATTGGAGTTTAACGTTTGAAACACAATCAGAAATTGTTGGTCCATGATTTAATCAAAATATTTTGTATTTTACCACAGTATTAAGTCAAATTGTTGGGTAGAATGTCCATTAACAATCTGGAACGTAGATTACACACGGAAATACCATCTGCAATCTGATTTCAAATATTTTTATTAGTATTGTAGTTTGAGATCTCTTGGTTTGAAATAAGTTCTGTCATTAATCAATAAATGATTTTTTGACCTTATTTTGATTATTGCCAATACTTTTTATTTTCGTAAAAATATTTGAACTATGGACACGTATTCTGAGGACTTGATTGAAGTTACTGTTAATTTATTTCCTGCATATTAGCATTTCGACAAGTTATGTCTCATTAGTACAGATCAAATCAACACATTTGGAAGTCCATTAACCGAAAAATGTGTAAAAGCTGATAGGCAACAAATAACCAAAGGATCAAAATAGAAAAGCCAAAATCATATGATTTTACAAGTAGGATTAGAATATCTATTTTCACTGGCACCAAGGCTAATTTATATCTAATTCCAAAAACGCCCCCGCCTCCGAAATTCAAATGCTTGCGACTTTACGTAAAATGTCTGCAAATTCATTGTTAACTCGATATTTAAGTACATTGTAGTGTACTTAAATATCCATCGTTCGACTATACAAAAATGTGTGAATTTTTAAGAGATTTAGCCGCATTGTTATGACAGTTTCTAATAGATTTATCAAACATTAGATATATAGTTCATATAATTGATGCTATTATCGTTAATTGTATCATTTTGATCATAACTACCAGTTTGATTATTATATACATGTACTTTTCTGTCTGAGGTTTACATGAACTTTTATGTTGGAGTTATATAGTCAGATACTTTTCTATGTGATGTGATTTGTACTTTCAAACGATATCTTTTGTAGCAAGACATACCGTGATTGACATTTTATTAAAATTTAATGAGTGAAGCAAAATCATGATTATAAAATTTAAACATACAATCATAAAGATGTGTCTGTTTATTGTGATGGAATGAAAACCTTACAATACTGGACAAACAGATGTACAGCGCATTAAAAAAATAATAAATAAAACGTTGTTGGAAAAAAAGAACATCAATTTACTAAATCGACACGAAATTTGCTTTTTATCAAATTGAATATCTAATGATGATTACCAGTAGTTGTTATTCGATCCGAACAAGCACTCTATCCCGGAATCAATTTTTTGGAAGTTTTTAATATCCTTTGCACGACCACAGCTTTCAAAACATTAGCCAAAAAGGGGGGGATGGGGTATGGAAAAACAAATCCTCCAAAATATGTTATCAGGAAACATACCTAAAAATGTGTTTTGATCATCTCTGATTAATTTCCAACGACATATGGAACACGTCTTCTCGACAGGGTTCACAAAGGTCACTGTGCAGGGGTCACCAAGCCAAAAGGTATGCTCACGGACTTGTTTTATTTTTCTTTCTTGTTTTTTTTGCAATTTGATGAGATAATTTTTCCTTCTATCCCTTTCTCTTCCTTTTGTCTTTTAGTCGTGTATTTTCTATGTCATGTCTGTGTGTTAAGAAGGAAACTGGTAACGGTTGATGAAAGGACGATACTAAGATCCAGAAATCATCACTGTGAAAATTCGGTTTTTGAGGCATGTTTAAGGATGCGACATTTTAGCGGTGCTTGGCGCAAATTACTGTTTCCTTGTCATTTGAAAGTCTGGACACCAATTTCAGTGATATCAAATATGTTTTCATTTACTTTCCAGGGGCCCCATACAGGGATGTCAAACATTAAAAAATTACCATTACGCATTTTACGCTCTGGCCGCTGATTGGATATAGACCTCAACTTTTTCCAAAAACCAATAGGGTTCTTCTCATCCTGCTACTCATCAACTCCCAACAATATATTAAAGTTTCATTTAAATTATATTTAAACGTTTTGAGTTATTTTTCGGAAACGTAATTTTTCTGTCATTTTCACTTTATTTTCAGACACCGTGACCTTTAACTTCAACCTACATTCTCAAAAATTAATAGAAATATTCCCTCTAAATAAACAACATATTCAAGTTTCATTTCAACTGAATTTAAACGTTCTGGTTTATTGTCCAGAACCCAAATTATTCCGATATATTCACTTTGGTTTCGGTCGATATGACCTTGATCTTTCCCCTACTTTTGACTTTACCCTAGATTGACCCTCTGACAGTGTGACGGGTGCTGTGCACAGAGCAGGACATGAAGCACCTGATGTCACTCTTGTTTATTGAGAGTTCACACTATTAGTGCTTTAGTTTTTTGTGTTGTATATGTAATGTTCGTGTTTTTGTGGGCATGTGGTGTCTTTGGTCTTCCGTCTTTTGGTGTTCTTGCTTTTGTCTTGTCTCTGGACTTTGATTTGTGTAATCTTGTGCTTTGTTCCTTCGGTTTTCTACTGTCGTTGTTTTATTCCAAATCAATAGAAATCTTTGTCTGCTGGTATCAAAGAATCGGGTGTATTTTTTTACTATTGTCCAGAAACCAAATATTTCTGAAACATGTGAAAGGAAAGGTTGCATTGAGACCCTTAATTGGCATGCACGTTTTTTTTTCAATTGCAATGTGCCAGAAAAGCTGAAAACGATTTAGTTTAGTAATTAAATTATATTTGTCTTGTCTTTTAAGCCCGATGTAAAATGTGTATTGTGTATTGAAAAAATATGAATCAGTAGTGAAATATTGTAGGACACTTTGGAACAAATAATACCAAAATTTCAGTCGGGCCGGAATTAAGTCTTATTGCAACTCATCCTTTTCAATCTATTTTCGGTCACTCTGACCTTGACCTTTCACCTACTTTCTCCAAAATCTATAGAGTTCACTCTCTACTGGTACCAAACAGTATAATTATCCAAGTTACCTTACAATTAGATGTAAGCTTTCTGAGTAATCATCCGGAAACCAATGTTTGACGCCCCTCCCCGCCCGCATCACCAAACCAAAAGACGAGTCTATTCTTGTTGCGATTCGACTAAAACTCATCGTTTTTATCGACTTCTGTCGGGTTTTCTTGTTTTGAGACGGTAATAACCTTAAAGGAATAAATGTTGTCTTTTTATGACAGTTTCTTTTCAGGTACATTTGATATTTCTTTTACATTTCTACACAGAAGAAAAAAAACATCGTACAGCACTTTTGGCAGTATTTTTGTTTAGTTCAACTACATTTGAGAAATTGACCCATTAAATTAAAATAAAATTGAAGAAATTAACACAACCTCTTTAAGAATTATTTAAAAGGATAATATATATTTAGAAGATATGAAAATACCCGAATTTATTATAAATTTAGTTTAGATGCGACTATTTAATTTGTGTCTTCTGTCTCTTCAGTGCAAGTCAAAACAAAACCATAGACCAAAACGAAATGTTAAAGCTGAATTGCCAAACATAGAAACAAATTTCACTCCCAAATCGCCCTAGATCTACTTCAAATTGTCCAATCAGCAAAAACCACTTGCTTTTTGTACCCTTTCAAGTTCTCTTGTCGAACTTCTAAGTAAAATTTTGACAACATTAAATTTGTGCGGGATCAAATATTTCGCAAGTATGAAATTAACAATTTTACCGAAGATATATATGGCATTTTTTTTTATTTATTTGAATCTCTTTCTCTTCAACTCATCTTTGGACATCGGGTGAATCGTTCAGTATTCTTGTTTTTTTTTGTGTACAACAGATCATGCAGACGAATGTTAATAACAACGCGCAAATTGATTGAAATACTCACTCTGATGAACAGGTAAAATGAGATATGTCCATTTTCCCGTGAATTTATTTCGTTCAACATACCAATTTTGTAGGTGTTTGTTAAAATTCGATGTAAAGCACCTCCAGAACAAAATAAACTAACTGCCAGTTTAGAAGTTTATACATTTGCATCATTAAACGGCTTAGGTTCTTGGTGTCTTTCAAGTAGTAACATCTGCCAAAACACTGTAAAATAGCTAAAATGGATGCGAAAAGGCTATTAACAGCAACGTTCGATTTCTGTTTGCCACATACAAGTGAGGCATATAGGTAACAGAGACTACCTTACACTATTTTTGGCAACATCTTAGCATATTTTAAAGATGTACAAACATAGGAACAAAATTCACGACTAAATTGCCCTACTTCTTATGATTTGTTCAATCACCAAATAGTGCATTGCCTTATCATTTGATAAATATGCATGGAAATTTCGTTTGTTTAATCATGAAAAATTACCTTCACCTTATCATTAGATAAATATATTAGTAAGATAAATAATAATCATGAAGAATTCATTGGCAAACGAACAACAAAGCAATTAAAAAAAATCATTGCACCGTGACAAAAAAGAAGAAAAAACAAGATAGGAAAGTTATCAACGAAATTGAGCTAGAATAAAATGAAACGCAATAAATGCAGATGGAAAATAAAACACTAGCTGCGTCAACCCCAACTACAAAAAAAGACTGGCTATCATCAGGACTTGTAAACATTCCTTTCTAAACCCTACATTAGCAGAGTTATATGTATTTTCCGGCATATATAATGACTGTAATGGATCTATTTGTTAGGGAGAGTACAGAAGATATTTTACAAGAGAAATCACGCTATTTATATTCGTCAATTTGTATAAAATGGTAGTAGTAATTAAAACCATATACTCTGAACAAAAATTGGAGCTAATATTTAAATGTGTACATTAAACCTGCCTAGCAATTATAAAAATGAAAATAGTATTAAGAAACCACAGAAGCAATAACCTCGAGATAAAATCTCAAATTTTAAAGGTCGGTTACACCACATTATGCGTTAAATTGTCAGCCGAAACTACTCGTTAATTAACTGTATATATTTTATTATCCCCGCAATTTTTGAAGGAAATGCAGGGATATTGTTTTGGTCCCATCAGTTCGTCCATCTGTCCGTTAAATGAACCTTGTCAGTGGAACTCCTTGCTCAATTTTGGATTCAGGGGTTACATTTTGTTCAATAACTGTTGCATTTATGCTACAAATTCGAAATAAGGTTTTGGATTTTTGATATTGATCTAAGTGCAAACATGAGGCCCCCAAATGTGGTTTTTAATGCACGGACACTTCCTACATGTATCAAAACAACGGAAGTAGAATACTGAAGGAACAAGGCACAAGATTACATAAATCAAAGTCCAGAGACAAGGCAAATAAAAGGGGGGATCACATTTTGTTGCAGAATTGGTGTACGTAGTCTGCAGTTGTGCAATAAGCTTTCGGAATTGAAATTCTTGAAAATATCAGAGACTCATATTCGTTTAAGGTAGATAGACACTTTTGCGCTGCGCAATGCAATTGCGCATAAGAAAAATAAAGAGTCGGGTACGGGGTAGGTTTGATTTTCGGGCCGGAATAGTAATTTGATGGCTTTTCCTTTGTGACGTCATAATTGAATGACAAATGTGAAACGTCATGTTTCGTTTACTTTGCCGCGAATTAACTCCCTTTTCACGAAAGTAATGTTTCATCCGAATATTTTGTAAAATATCTCCGTTAAAAGCATGGCGACATATTCATTTTTTAATTGTAACCAATGAATTACATCATAAACCATCTGTTCACAAAAATACATCAAAT
The DNA here is from genome assembly GCA_002080025.1 of Modiolus philippinarum. NCBI lineage: Eukaryota > Metazoa > Mollusca > Bivalvia > Mytilida > Modiolidae > Modiolus > Modiolus philippinarum. Next base: position 139,489 of record MJUU01009143.1, read on the forward strand.
TCTCATGGATATTAAGTTCATTTCTATTAAGCTGAAATATGCCTTTCCATATTTTCCCCGTGCATTCTTTGTAAACTTAGGTGAAAAAATGACTAAAAATGAGAAAACTTTGATCTCAATTCTAGAAAAAACAAATATGGTGACCCGTACTTTTTGTTACAGATTTTTGGTAAGTAGGATTGGTTCTTCAATTGTGTCGACTTACAACAAAATCTCATGGATATGAATATTACTGTCTATCTACCTTAAGGTTTAGCATTTAACGGTATAATTTTGCAAGAGTTTGAAAAAAAATTCTAAATAATTTATTTTAAAATGTGCTTCCAATTTTGGTGACTGATATCTTGAAAGTCTCTTAGAGCACCAATTATATAAATTGTTTATAAATTTATTGCTGCGTTCACACGTACAACATTTGTGATGCGCATTATCCAATTCGCATCAAACTAATACGCATTCGAAACGTATTTGCGTTTACACGTACAGATATAATACGTTTTCGATGCGTATCGAATACGCCCATCGTTCACACGTCTAATCACCAATGCGCATTGGTAATGATCACTTTTTTAGATGATTGACTATTTAATTAATTAATGAAAATATATATCGATCAGTGAACTTCCTTTAGTTTTAGTACTTCAGTATCCGAATAACGAATTATTTACCAAAATTTCCGGATTGAATTATACAATATTTATCATTATAAAGACTCTTATATATATAATCATATTTTGTTGTTGCTCAATTCCCGAAATAAGTAACCATTTACAATACACACAGCAATCTATTGTCGGAAAAAATGAATGCATCTTACATTACGTCAGTACAATCTACGTCATCATATGTAATGACGTCAGCTTGAAGAAATGAACTCAAAACTTCAGAAAAGCTTCCTTTCTTTCCTTTTTTCGAGGCTCAGGGTTTCTAACCATGCTTCTTTATAAGAGAGAAATACCAAGCGAAGAAGAAAATTGTTACAGGAAAAACAGAAGAATAAACGGTGGGGGTGAAAAACACACTTTTTACTTGATATGAGAAGACACCGGCGAGATTCATTGGTATTCCTAGCAGCTCTAGTTTGTCAACAATCGCTTAACAGCAGTATACAGGGAAAAAAAACATATTTTGATGTGTATCATATTGACATTTAGCAATGAATTCTCAGGCTGCTAAAAAGCTGCAATAGGGTCATCTTAAACTTACTATGAAGTGTAAGCTTGCTTTTTTTTGACTTAAGGTAGATCGGTAGTCTTCCGCCATTTTGAATTCGTTATTTATGTTGATGTGGTATTATCTGCTTTTAAAGTATGCAAATATTTTTATTTGTAATACATCAATCAATATTATATTCATAATACAATATGCAAAGGACCTACGTGGAGATGAATTTACATGTCTTTATCTAATAAGACGAGGCATGGTAACTTGATAATTAAATAAGTTGGAACAAGATATTTGAAAAAGGGAGATAATCTGATAAAAATATTTTACATAGATATCACTATTAAAATTCACATTTTATAAATTTTATGGAAAACAAAGTCGGTGACCCCCATTTTTCTTCATATTTTTTGAAAGTATGTTCAAAGGGCTAACACATGAATTAAGTAGAAAAAAATCTATGAAATAGTTTTGAAGAAATCAACAATATACCTGTTTTTCCCTATATATTCATTAGAAATATTTGATTATTTTGAAATCAGTTATTTTAAAAACAAGCACGGTGACCCCCCTTTTTTATTTCAATGCTAATATAATAAGGAAACTTTCCTGAGAAAATAAAGAAAATCTATGGAAAAAAATTTTGGACTACCGATCTACCTTAAAGATGAAGAACATGAATAAAAGAATAGTTCCATTACTTAGTTTTTACAATATATTTCTAGAGACGTACGTCGTCTCGTGTTCATTTACTACATGTTATTTCATTGTTGATTTTATTTATAATAATGATAATAATAATAATAATTATTATTATGAATATAATATTATCATTATTGTAATTAGTTTATTTCTTATTTTTATTATTCTCAAATTTCAAAAAGTTGCGTTCACACGGTACTTTAATGCGCATCGAATACGTATTAACTAATTCGCATTATCGAAAACGTATGCCTGATACGTTTTCAATAATGCGAATTAGCTGAAACATTCATAATTTGTTAACGTCTGAACGCAACAACCGTTTTCGATTCGCATTCGATGCGTATTCGATTCGCATTAAATGTACGTCTAAAAAATAAGCCCAAAGCCCCCCCCCCCTTGAAATTCAAATGGTTGCGTCCTTACGTAAAATGTCTTCAAGTTCATAATTAAAACATACATTTTTATAGAGTGTTTAAGGGTAATTGCGTTCGCCTCACTATACAAAATGTGTGAATTATGAAGAGGTTTAATCAGATTGATATGACAGTTTCTAATATCGTTATCAAACATTAGCTATATAGTTCATATAATTGATGGTATTATCGTTAAGTGTGAACATTTTGAGCATAACTAGCAGTTGGATTATATACATGTACTTTTCTGACTGAGGTTTTTTGTACTTTCAGACTGTAACATATGTAGCAATGTATGTCGTTTTTTCTATATTATTAAAGTTTAATTTGAGTGAATCAAACGCATGATAATACTTCTAAATTTGACAATAAAAACTAAACATGCAATCATGAAGATGTTTCACTTTTTCGAAAGCATATGGAGTAAATGGACATGAGACCAAAACACATAATTATAAACTCTAATGAGCTGTATGGCAATTTCAGAAATTAATTTCTCATCGGCAGCACTAGAACCCAAACATAGGAAATCCATAATTTCAAAAAAAAAAAAAAAAAAAAAAAAAAAAAAAAAAAAAAAAATGTTTAAAATGCGTGAAACCAAACGGAATCCGAACATCAAATATACTTAAGGACAAAACTACGATGGAATGAGTTAAACCTTATGTTTTAGAATTTATATAAATTAAGAGAATAGAAATTGAACAAGGTGTAGACATGAGATATTATCTGATGTATAAGTACACCATATCTGAGAAAAATAAAAAGCATACATCTGTTACACATGAAATTGTTTTACAAACTCCGCACTGCGTTAAAAGACAAACTCAGGAAATTTGGGATGTAATGAAAACTTGACATTACTGGATATATAGACAGCGTTTAAAAAACGCTGTGGAAAGAAAGGAAATTTAATTTACTCAATCGACAATAAGTCTACTTTTTATCATATTAAGTATCTAATGGTTCTCAGTAGTTGTTATTGGATCCGAACATACACTTTATCCCGGAATCCATTTTAAGGAGTATTTAAATACATTTTTAGTGATTGAGACCTTATTTGTGACATACTTTCTCAAAACATTAATCAAGGGTTCTTCTCATCCTGGTACTCATCGATACATACAAGTTTAATATGAATTTAAACTTTTTTAGTTATCATTCAGTACAATCGACTGTTTTTACAAGAAATGCACATGGAAATTTCACTTTGGGAACTTTAATATGGCCACTTACTGTAGATGCGACTATTACATTTATGTCTTCTGTCTCTTCAGTGCAAGTCATTTGATTCCAATTGTGGTGATTTTCCTGAAAGTCTCAAAGACCGCTTATTTTTTCAAAATTGTACCTAGCGACCACACTTTTATAAATAAAGCCAATTAGGACAAACATTTCACCGATTGGATTTCTAAAATATTATATTCCAATTTTGCTAAATTTTCTGAAAGTCTCACCCCCCCCCCCCCAATAACCATATTTCATAATGGCTTTCTATTAAAACAAACATTGTTTGGATTTCAAAAATATATGATTTCAGTTTTGGTAAATTTCATGAAAATCTCAAATAACAATTATTTTTGGAATTCTACCATCCATATACACGTAGAATTTCTTTTTGAACAAATGGTGACTATCACTAATTTGATTCATTGTTAAGAAAAATTACGCCAAGAGTCGATAACAATTGTTTTCATTGTAAAACAGGGCACTGCTGGGATGGCCATCGGTTCAGTTGGCGCCAATTCCAGTTTATCAGTGCAGCGGCATTGGCATGTAGCTTGGGGCATTGCAACTGGAACCCACAAAAACATCATAGCAAAACTATATTAACAGAATTAAACATTCCATAAATGAAATGTTTAGATCAAATTAAAAAAAAGTTTGACTCCCTCCCAAAAAATCCGGAAATCAGCAAGATTCCTACTATATGATATGCGCAATAGTAACCCAGACTGATATCCATTGTGTATCTAATCATTATCATTTTCCGGTGTTTTTGATGACTGTAATGTAGGTACTCCAACGAAGAAATTTGTTAGCAAAGTTTTCTGATTTATTAATTTTTATTGCACAAACAGATCATGATGACATGGTGCATGAAGACACACGTTAAGTGTTGTATTTAAATTACAACTCATACTTTTTCAACTGCAAAGTTTCAAATAGATTCATGAATGCACGTAAGTGCACGGCAATTTTGACTTTAACTTGTTTTTGCAGTTTTCTTTAATTTTCTTTGTAGTTAATCTCAATTAGCGGCCAAAACGCCGCAACTCCAGATAATTTTGAACCAGTTTTTCATTAGCTCTCAATAGAACTGGTAAATGCGAAGAAAATAATACCGGAAGTGGAAAAATTGTAATTTTTTAATAATGTTAATTTATTCTTAATCTAAATTATTTGGAAATCAAAAGTTCAATTTCTTATTTTTGAAGCAGATAACTATCTTTTTGCACCGTTATATTCATTGAATGCAAACATTCATTTTTTTCATTGGAGTACCTATGTAATGGATCCATTCAATAGAAAGGTACAGGAAAGATTGGAAAATCGCACCATACTATTCATACAGGTTAACCTCACATAGAGGATTTTGAACAGAATAATTCGAGCTAATTACACACATTTTCTCTGGTTTTAACAGATTCCGTACAATATATCTTTAATTGAGAAAAAGGACCTTTATAGTAAATATATATTGCATAAATAAAAAAATCAATGAATAAATTCAAATACAATTTTATTAGCATCACTCATATTTCACACTGCCTTCTAAGAAGACCACAAATTGGCTAAGATATGACGATTACTTTTTCTACATTGTTTTATGACAAATAAGAATCTGGTGTTGATGTTACCTCTTTTTACCAATACGGTGGAAGTACTTTTATTCATGGACATCAATTTTCATGGTTTATATAAATATCACTTATTCGTGGTTTCAAATTCCATATATAGACTCTATGAAAAATATGCATTTCGTTTGGAACTTAATTTCTTGGTTTTATCGAACCAAGAAATCCACGAAAATTGGAACCCCACGAACAATAGTTTTTTCATAATAACTAGCAAACTACCGAAATTACTGTAAATCTAGTTTCTGCATAAGAGTTTACTTGTCGAGGAAACGAAATCTTCTTTTAATTTGAAATGTATGTGCCTATCGGGTTTTTACAATGAACTTAAGAAAAAACATTTGAAACCCGGAGAAACAGAAACTTGCACTTTTTTCTAGTTTGATTTTTACTGTGAGTCTTTTTTGTGTTTTTATTTTTTAGCAATTCACCACACGAAGGGTGAGGGTTTAACCACACCGCAATTTTTGCGCCTATCCCAAGTCAGGAATCTGTTGGTCATTGGCTTGTCCTTGTCTTCTTATAAAATTTTACTTTCTTGATATTTGGGTTGTTGGATGTGGTTTGTTTCCATTGATTTATTAACTTTTTTACCTTTTTGGGGCCATTTAGGGCTTGCTATATGGCGTGGGGTTCCTCACTGTGTTGAAGACCGTACGTGACCCCTAGATGCTTTGTTTTGGGTCGTTTTAACCTGGATATGGGATGTTATCTCCTTGACATTTACCCCCATTTCCTTTCTTTTTCATATTCAAAATTCAAAAGTATTAAAATTAGTTCATGTTAAAATAAAATAATCAGCTGATTTAGTGAATTTGAAAAACAAACAAAAAAAAAACAACAACAAATAACAAATGCAAAAAAGGTATGGCCACTTTCCATTTAAATTATTTCCTTAGGAATGCATAAAATTTTCTAGAAAACTTTTTTCAAAAGTATTTTTTTGTATACACTATTTGAAAAAAAAAGTATTTTCATACTTTTAGGTAAAAGATTGAGTCGTTGTAATTGCCACTTGAATGCAATTTTGACATACTTTCACAGTTGTTATAGGTTTATCTAAACATTCATTGCATAGCACATCCAGAAGCAAAATAAACTAACTGCCATTTAGAAGGACAACTGTTTATACACTCATACACTCACAGCAAAAAAAAATTTTCTCTGTGTTCTTCGAGTAGTTTCGTCTTCAAAATCACCGAATACACAAAAGGCTGTTTACACCCATTCTGCTAATATGTCTGAAAATATACTACTTTTTTTTATTCCTAGGAAGAGCACTTACCAGAGACCGTATCTTACTAGCATATTTTGAAAATTGCCTAATGTATGAACAAAATATGGTCATTCTTATTTTGAATTAATAGTACAAATTTCATGCATAAAAAGGTGGTAAAAATCCCATAAGACAGATTCGTACCATCTATTCTTGTGTAAATAATTAAATGCCGAAGTTACTGTTAATTTTGATTCTGCATATGCACATTTCGACAACTTATGTCTCTTCTGTGCAGATCTAATCAAAATATTTAAAAATCAATATACTGAAATAATTGTGAATGCTGATAGAGGACAAATTACTAATAAGATCTGAATAGAAAGGCCAAAATCAGTTAAGGACAGAACTATGCAAGAGGGTGTTACTCAATAGTTTTTGAACATATTTTGTTAAATTTCGATATTGCAAGTTTCAAGGTGAAATTTGTTTTTGCTGCACAGAACTACTGACTATTGGGTTTGTGAATACCTTTGGTGACTAACAGTCCACCAGCAGAGGCATCGGCCGAGTGACAATAAGTAATAAAATACTTATTTTTATTTGGAATCTGCGTATGCGCATTTGGACAACTTATGTCTCTTCAGTGCAGATCAAATCAAAATATTTGGAAATCAGTTTACCGAAATATGTGTAAACTTTTAACTTTCTGTGACACGATTATGAACTAAAAGGATACACTAAAAGTATAAACTTTCTATGATGCAATTGAATTGCAATATCAAGTAGAAAAAAAGAAGGGAAACGGGGAATGTGTCAAAGAGACAACGACCCAAAGGAGAGTAATAACAACTCAAAGCCACCATAAAATTTTCAATGAACGGTAAGAAAACCCCACATCCAACGGCATGTCGGAGTCGGCCCCTGAACAAAGAGCAATCAAGTCCAGCGAAATAAACATCATCCTAGACTCCTATAGACATAAAGTAAACTAACTAGAAAAAGGACAAGACACACAAAGGCTTAATAAATTCCTGACTTAGGACAGGCGCAAACCTGCTGCGGCGGGGTTAAACTAGCTTTATTGGATCCACCCCCCACCCACAGCCAATGTGATAAATCAAAAAACAATCGTAACAACAGTACCTAGTTCAATTCAAGAGTGTGATATAACGGCTCCCCAACAGCTAGTGAATCCATTTTTACTTAGGCAGTTTGAATATTGCATTCATTTGGGAATTCTGTCTTCTGATACATATCAAGGATATTCGTGAAAATAGTATTTGATTTTATTAAAAAGTGTGAAATATGATGCAATGCCATGTCCTTTTATTCATTATGTATGTATTGAATACGGAACCTATCAGGTTAACCGATACGATTCTAATTTATATTAAAAGTGTCCTAATGGAGGGTAATCCCCATAATCATACCACTAAAACAGGAAATCCTTTCACCGCGTTGCATGGTGAAATAGTGCTTAATCACTGAAGTATGGATATTTCTATGGTACTGGGAAATTCAAAATTATTGAAATGCATCCTGTTTGAAAGCTTAACAGTTTAGGTACCAACAAAATCTTTGATTTATTGCTAGGAGGTGTTTAAAATTTGCTTTGGTAAAAACAATGACATGACCATTTCACGGGGTAAAAGTGAAAGTGAAGCTTGATTTTTTTTAAATTTGTTTACTTCCGTCGTAGTGCATCTTCTTGTATACTTTTAAAGGTGTCCTCAAATTAGTTGTTAAAGCTCACTATACATGTAATTACTTATTTCAAACGTTGAAATGTGCTCCGTCAGTGATATGATGCTCCGAAAAGGTCCAATGTAAGAAAGCCTAATGACAAAATCAATTGTTACATGATCCCATAATAAGCAAATGCGTTAACAAGACAGGAATGCATTCCAGTTTTCCCTCCCGTTATCGTAAAAAAACACAAAAAATTATCTCCAAAGTTCCGTATTAAAAGAACCATGCATGATATATAAGAAGGGAGTTATCAAAAAAGATAAATACTTAACCAGTTCCAATTAAAATCATCCAAGGTGCACCAAGCAATGTAACAAAGAAATAAGATTTAGCTCTGCGGTGAGAACAAAAGGCGACCAAAACAGGGGAGCAATCTACAAGAATTTGAAATTTGGTATCAAAAGGGGTCGGACTTAGGATACACAATCGGTCATAACTGGTGACGAACATATAACTCGGAAATGGTTACATCCTCTTGTTAAATTCAGTTCATATATCTAAGCAGAAGATTAAAAATTAAATTAATTCTTAATTCTTGAGAAATTATGAGTCTCATTTGAGCTATGCCGGTGTGAACAGAATTAATATGAAATATCTTTTTGTCCCCTATTTTTGACAAAAGAAGTTGAGCTCTAAAAATTCAATTCTCCGTTCAACTTTAAAAATTGACACAACTTAATTTTTGATGACTACGTGTCTTTTCTTTCAACATTGACAATGCATAGTAAAACAAGTATAAACACCTATATCTTATATGCAACACATTCCAGACGGACAGGAATTGAAATTATTTATTTGTTTATCAGTATATTTTATTTACCAAACATTATTTTGCTTCAACTGGCATTGAGATTTTTCCGGAACACCTGATTTCACCCTCGGTTTGACGGGTTCACACTGTCAGTGCTTTAGTTTTTCGTGTTGTCTTGTATATTAAACTGTTGAATTTTAGTCTTGTCTTCGTTAGTATGATTGTGGTACCGATGTGTCCTAGTTATTGTCTGAATACTAAACAGATTTACAGAAGCTTTCCAAATATTTACCTTGGTAATGTTTAAGGGTTACAGAAGTAACGCGTTCCATGGATTTCTATTTGTTTTGTCTAGGGGTTAGAAAATGACATTAACCGATCAGCTACCAAACAGATATTTCAAACCCATAAAATGCCCCACTGACTGTGATGGGTGCTGTGTGAAAAGCAGGACAAACTTACACTTCCGGAGCACCTTGATGTCATTCTGTTTTTGAGAGTTCACACTGTTAGTGTTTTAGTTTTTTTGTGTTGTATTTGTAGTGTTTGTGTGTTTTGTAGGCATGTAGTGTCTTTGGTTTTCCGTCGTCTGGTGTAATTGCTTTTGCTTTGTCTCTGGACTGTAGCAATATATGGAACTCGACTTTATGAGAACATATACAGGCAATTTATCTTCATGTGTAAGGAAGTTTTGTTTCCGAGATTATTTTATATTGCTACGGTCAAACAAGTAGCAAAACTTTCACTGAATCGAAGTCAAGATTTACAACCAACGCCTACATTCTATTGCCTTCAAAAGACTGCATAGTATATGCATATAAAACGGAAAGGTTACAATTGTATACAATGTGTATTTTTAACGATCGCAGATCCTTTTAGAATGTAAGATTGGGGTGTAAACTTAGACCTCTGTTCAGTAAAACTTTTGCCACTTTTTTCACCGTAGCAATAATGGGTTTTTTTGGACAGAGCCGAGTTTGCTATAAACCATGGTAAAAAAAAGTGCTTAGCGCTCATGGGTTCTGGTGAAATTGGCAGTGATTTTAAACGACATTACTACAATTTATCTGCATATATAAGGAATCTTCCAAAAATTTTCATTATGGGTTTGTAAACAGAACAAAAGCGTGGTGAAAAAAAAGCTGTTCTAAGTCCTGGGAGGTTCTAGTGTAATTGGCAGTGTTTAAAGCTCATAATTTAAGATAAAATTAAATATACCAAGGAGGCAATGGGGTGCAATAAAAACTAGAAGAAAATGCAATTCCTGCGCACAAATTAATACCGTTAGCGCTCTAGTTGATAACTTGCGCACACGAGTTGCGAACTTGCGCACATAAGTTATTAGCTTCAAATTGTGCGCTCGAGTGATACTCTTTAATTTCCATGGTATCTAACTTCTTCCATAAGTATACAACTCGTCTTGCCTAAATGGATAATTCTAATGCAACATTTATGTAACAGATAAGTTGATTGGTTAAAAAAAATCGTTGCATAGAACCTCCAAAACCAAATTAAACTAAATGCCATCTCGAAGGACAACTGACCGTACACTCGCAGCAAAAATTGGTTTTTGTTCTAGGTGTCCTTGGAGTAGTTTCGTCTTCCAAAACACTGAAAAATGGCTTACATTCACACAAAAGGCTGTTTACACTACTTTTCGACTGCTAATATGTTAGAAAATATACAACTATGATATATATAATTTTTATTCCTAGGTAAAACACTTACCAGACACCATCTTGCTAGATTTTCGACATAATTTGAGCATATTTTGAAAATTGCCTGATGTATGAACAAAATCTTTCCCTTAATGGTCATACTTCTTTTCAATTAATAGTAAAAATTGTTTACATTAAGTAAACTGTATGAAACAGGTGGAAAAAATTCCAAGACAAACTCGTACCATCTATTCTTTTGTAAAAAATGAAATACCGAAGTTTCTGTTAATTTGGATTTTGCATATGCATTTCGACAACTTATGTGTCTTCAGTGCAAATCTGATCAAAATCTTTGGAAATCCATTTACCAAAATATGTGTTAAGGCTGATAAAGTAAGATCTAAATAGAAAAACCAAATTCAGCATATAACAGAGCTATGAAAAAGGGAGAAACTCCTTAGTTTTATGCATTTTAAAATTATTTCTAAATGTGGATTAAAGTCCTAAACTTTTGTTGTCAAAAAGGGGACAAAAAGATATTTCATCTTTATTCTATTGATGTCGGCACTGCTCAAAAGAGACTCATAGTTTCTTAAGAATCTACACAGAAATGATGTTCATGCTTAGGTATATGAATTAAATTCAACAAGAGGATATAACTATATCCGAGTAATATTTTCATCACCAGTTATGATGAGCGATTGCATATCCTAAGTTCGACCCTTTCCAATACCAAATTTCATTTTTTTTTTATACTGCTCCTTGTTTTGGGTCACCTTTTGTTCTCAGGGTAGAGCTTATTCCTTTCTTACATTACTTGGTGCAACTTGTATGATATGAATGGAAACTGATCTAGTATTTATCTTTCTTGAAAACTCATTGCTAACATATAATGCATGAAACCATGAGTCTCATTTGGGCAATGCCGGTATGGACAGAATAAAGTTCTGTTTCTTAGTGCTGATAGGTTTTTGCGAAATTAATCTTAAACTACACAAGTACAATTTATCTGCATATGTGAGGAATCTTCTGTTATTCGAAAATTTTGATAATGGGTTTTGTAAACAGAACAAGAGCACTTCAAAAAGTCCTGTTTCAAAGTGATGGCAGGCGCTAGTGAATTCAGTAGTGTTTATAAATCAAAATATGAGGTATAATCAAACATACCAAGAATGCAATGGGTCGCAATGAAAATTAGGAGAAAATGCAATTCCTGGGGACAAAATAATAACGTTTGCACACAAGTTGATAACTTGCGTACACGAGTGATTAACTTAAAGCATGTGCGCACGAGGGATACTCTAATTTTATGGCATGCTACTTCTTCTGTAAGCATACATATCATACCGCTAGCTCTTGATAGTGCCGGTACCAGTTATCCGGTTATCCCGAGTTCCTATCGTTGTCCATGTTTGTCTTTTGTTTTTCTTGTGCGGTTCCGTTGTAGATTGTGGCATTTGATTGTGGTTTTCGGCCTTTGTAAGTGTTTCCTGTTATATTTTCTACATAATTAATACAACCCGTCATTGTTTAAATGCGTTTACAATTCTAATGCAAACATTTATGTAACAGATCAAACTGACCGTTAATCACGGAATATACATGCTTCGGACGAAATAGATGCCCCTCCCATAATACTTGTGTTTTAAGCGAAATATTTAATATCATTGAAAATACACATCGTATAAAACATGAATTCAAAATGGTGGAATACTATTAAACCTCATGAAGTAACATTGTTTATTTAGTTACTTGTGTAAGAGTTTCGAATGCTGTTCAGATAAGAGTATAAATGCTTGAATGATTACAAGTTGGGCTGTCGTCAGGATTTGTAAACATGACTTTTTTACACCCTACATAAGCAGAGTAGTGTACATTTTCCCGTAATTTGCTTCCGGCGTATATAGTGACTGTAATGGATCCAGTCATTAGCAAGAGTACAAAAGATATATGAGAATAGCAAACATATTTTATGTTCGTGAACTTGTTTAGAATGATATCAGTAATTAACATCATGTACTTGGTACAAAATACTTGGGAGCAAATTACTTAGAATTTATTCCTAGGGAATAATTAAATATGTACCTACATGTACATGTATGTGTGATTTAAAAATGAAAATAATAGTATTCAGAAAACGCCAATAAAGGAGCACCAAGGCAACAACCGGGAAATGAAATGTTATAAACATGCATAAAAAAGGGCAGTACCAATCGTAGCTACTCGGCCATTTACCAGATGAATTTTATTAATCAACGTAAATCCACAAAAGTACAGAAATAAGCGATATAAACAGGATATGGAATTTTTGTAAAAAGGAACTCTCGTGAATCGAAGGCCGAAATGATCGTCTTAAATGCCAGAAAGCAGGTATGATTGGATTCCGGACCTATTGAAACAAATTCATACCACCATAACAAAATCATATTTATGAAATTAAAGTGGTCTTATATTTATTCCTACATGCCATCCTTTAACTATTTTAATTGACGAAAAACAATTAACCTGAAGCCCTACAAATAGATTAAATATAAATCGTGTTAATTAATTCCCTCTCGATGCATTGGTGTATTGATTTTTCGTATAGTTTTGGGTCGTTTTAACTTGGATATGGGATGTTGTCTCCTTGACATTTACCCCATTTCCTTTCTTTTTATAGTAAAACAACTTTTACGGTCACAAACACGACTCAAAAGTCCCGTATTAAACATCACCAAAAAAAGTGATTGTAGTGAATTAAAATCATGCGTTTTTGATGATGTAAAGGATTTTTAGCCGAGTTGCGACGAAGTCGAACTCGGCTTATAATTTGATGAATGGCGTCCGGGCGTCCGGGCGTCTGGGCGTCTGGGCGTCCGGGCGTCCGGGCGTCAACTTTTGGTTTCCGCACGATATCTTGAGAACCACATGTCATATATAAATGAAACCTTGCACAGACATGAGTTATGATTAGAGGAAGATCCCTATTGATTTTGGGGTTTGTGTGACAAAGGTCAAGGTCACAAATTCTAAAAACAGTACAAGAATTTGACTTATTCGTTTCCACACAATATCTCCAGAACCACATTACACATCCAAATGAAACTTGGCATAGACATTAGTTATGATTAGAGGAGGAACCCTATCGATTTTGAGGTCTGTGCAACAAAGGTCAAGGTCACAACTTCTAAAAATGTAACAAAAATTAAACAGTTCAATAAAGCCTAAAATCACATGTTCGGTATTATTTGACAACAAAAATTGCTAAAAAAAAATTTTATTGTTCATACAAAAGTAGTTTTTATACTGCTAGATCATTTAAATTCATTTTATAGTTCTAATTATGTTCACCACCACACTTTTTGGGGTGTCAATAACTTAAAAATTAGTTGAATGAAAAGTCAGAATTAAAAACAGGGAGGTAATAAAACTAAGGGAGGTAATTAATTTTATATGAAGAAGTACTCAATATTACTAAAAGTTTTTTTTTGCAATGTCCAGTAAAAATAAAATCTTAGATGAAAAAAAAATACATTTGTGTATTCTGATTTTTTGTAAATTATTGATTTCAGCAATACATATTACCTGAAGTATAAGGGGAACCCCTGCTCAATTTTTTTTTTGAATGGTGGTCTGAAATGGGTTGTAATGGATAGTGGGGCTTTCAGTTGCAATGGAAACCAAACCAGAACACTGAATCTTTGGAAAAAAAGTGTTCTGCTACATGTACATATTTTCCGTAACAATATAAATTAGATTTTAAGGGGAACCCTTGCCATTTTTTTTTTTTTATGAAAGGGGGACTCGAAATGTTTTGATTTCAGCAATACATATTACCTGGATTATAAGGGGAACCCCTGCCCAAATTTTTTTTGAATGGTGGTCTGAAATGTGTTTTAATGGATAATGGAGCTTTCAGTTGCCATGGAAACTGAACCAGAAGATTGAATCTTAGAAAAACAGTATTCTGCTACATATTTTTC
>MJUU01009143.1:175271-203891 GCA_002080025.1 Modiolus philippinarum
GCAAAGAAGGGTTGCCCCGTGAGCGTCCGATTGCTGCATGCCAACCTATCTGGTGGGCAAAAGATGTTCCTCACTCAACGACAGATCCAGCGCATCACCAAACTCTTGCAGAGTGGTAAGGGTGGAATGGTCTTGGAGATGAGCCCGAAGCAGGTGAGGCATAAGGTGGATTTCTCCGCATGCTTGCAGGTCTCGCCTCTGCTGCGCTACCTATGCTAGCCAAAACCGTGCTGCCTGCTTTGAGTGTGGGTGCCTTGAGCGGTTTGGGTAGTGCAGCCATCCAAAAAGCCGTGGGATCTGGATTATATCTCAAGAAGGGTGGAAAAGTATGCTGCGTGAAACCTCATGGTCGTGGTCTGCATCTCAGCCCAGGTACTTTACCCAATACTTACGGTGATGGATTGTACTTGAAGAGTGGAAGTCGGCTCCACGATGGTATTGGATTGATCCTTGGCCCCAATAGCCCCTTCAAGAGTATCCCCCTGCTAGGCATGCTTCTCTAGATAAATGGATGAAGTGGATGCCAGTCATATCGAATGCCTGGAAGAGGAGCTCATCTCAGAAATCCAGAGATATGAGCATGCTTTGAAGATCTATAACCGACTGGATAAGGTCGTCTCCTTTGCCCTGGGCGCTTGTTCCGTGGGCAGTCTACTGCTGACCAGTGGTACGATGGGTCAGCTCTGACCGGTGTGGGTGCTGTGGTATCCATTCCCCTGGGCTCCCTCGCCTGCCTATGTGCTACGGGAAATATGATCCTGTCCTTGATCTCACGCCGAGTCGCCAAGAAGAAAAAGAAGCATCGAAATACCGTTCGATCAGCCAAAATCTATAGGTCCCAGCTGGCAGATGGAGATCCTGCAGTCTGTCTGAAAAATTATTACGATGAGAAGGATCAGTTGCGTCAACCTTCTGTCCCCATTAGTGAAGAATTGAATGCGCATGCGCCGTAGGGAGGGTTCTTCCATTCGCGCCTCGGTCGGCTACTCCTCGCTCCCCGCTCATTCCCGAACCCTCCATATCAAAGTGCCAAGTGACCAAAAAAAAAAAAAAAATCCCAATCCGTGTTGGATTGGGAAATTTTGCGTTCTTACCCCTAGCCCTCTGGTATTTTTTTTACTTCCTCACCAGATCGTAGGAGAGGTATTGTCGATTGGATTTCTTGCTCAGCTTGTATCCGGTGCTCCGAACGTAAGCTCCTTGCAAGGGACCCTTTTCTTTGTTGAGCGTGGGTCAGGCCCATACTCTGGTGATTTCTCCTTCTCGATTTTTCAGAGTGAGAAATCCAAATTTTCCTTCCACTTCTACCACCTCCAAGATCTTATAGATCACTCCAGTAGGCAAATCCTTCCATGTGGTGGATTCCTGATTCTGGTCCTGCACCTTTTCCTGGAAGGCATCTTCGCTGATAGTCATCATCTTGGGAGATTTCGACGAATCCATTGTGTACGAAAGTCATATTTCTCGTATTTATTCTATGATCAACAGGAATGCCGTCCGTTTGCATTTTGCCCTCGAGGTAGGGATTTTTATGCAGGATTCTGCATGAGTGGGGCAGAATCCCCCTTTTGGTACTACTCATATGCATTTGAGTTAAAGGACCTTTGTGGTAAATATATTACATTTAATAAACGAATAAATAATAAAAAAAATAATGCAATAAATAAATAATTAAATAAAATTTAAATACAATTTTGATAGTCGCGCTTACATTTAACTCTGTCTCCCAAGAAGACCATGAATTGGCAGATGTAACAAATCTATTTTTCCGGCACATGTTATATGACAGATAAAATTAACTCTTTTTATGAGTAACTAACAAAATTCCGAAGTTACTTTAAAATTAGTTTCTACTTGTCAAGGAAACAAAATCATCTTTTCATCTGAAATGCTCTGTATCTATAGGTTTCTACATTGAACACCGGATCGAAGAAATAAATACTTCAAAATTCAAGCTTTAGAATGAGTTCATCTAAAACTCAAAAGCACAACTGATTTTGTGAATTTAAAAAAAACACATTAATCTAGCGCATAAATAATAATAATAATTTTAGACGGCTTTCAATTTGTAAATTGTATAAAGAAAAAGAATAAAATAAGGGGTAGCAAATCATAACATCTATTCTGGTGTAGAAGCATAAAATTTCTATGTTTTAGTTTAACTCTGAAATAAAAAAACTGGGACGTAACTTACATTCTTAACGCGATAGGGTATATCGATAGGATATTCTGTATTGGCTTTGGGATCCAATGATCTGAGGGTTTACACGCATACTGGCTTCTTACTGATACTGCCGATGTCTACTGAAATACATGATGATTTTTATCCGGGTTTTCCCGTTGGGAAATCCTGTTATTGAAATGGTGATGTACGGCGGTTGGGCGGGCGGTTGGGCGGCCAGACATTGTAAGCGCAACTCCTCTGTAACCTTTCAACAGAATTTCATGAAACTTTGTATGTAGCAAGGACATTATATGTAGATGTGCATATTGTCGGTAATTTCATGGTGTAATTTTTCCAGGAGTTATGCCCAATAGAACATATAAATTTATAGGTGTTTTGACCATATGCTTGTAAGCGCAACTCCTATGTAACCGTTCAATAGAATTTCATGAAACTTTGTATGAAGCAAGGACATCATATGTAGATGTGCATATTGTTGGGGATTTTTCATCGTACAATATTTCCAGGGTTTATGCCCCTTTGAACTTAGAAATTTATAGGTGTTTTGACCATATGCTTGCAACAGCAACTCCTCTGTAACCGTTCAACAGAATTTCATGAAATTTTATATGTAGCAAGGACATCATATGTAGATGTGATTTTTCATCTTGCAATTTTTCCAGGAGTTATGCCTCTTTGAACTTGGAAATTTGTAGGTGCTTTGACTATATGCCTTTTATTTGACTTTTAAGTAATGTATACCTTTCCAGTGATTTTTAAGAGTGACAGCAGACACTGCACATAATGAGAAGAGATATAGGTTAAACAGCTTTTCACACAAGTACCTATATTTCCATTTAAATAGTGAAGGAAAATCCGTTTTGATGTCGTATCGACATCCATTTCTTGTTACTAAACTCATCTGGGAGTTTTGAGTTGATTTTTTTGCGTATTGTGACATTGTTTTACATGCAACCTAGGCCCCTTGAGCACTCCTTGAACCGTCCTTCAAAATTACGTTTTGTCCATTTTCCTTTTCAAAATTGTAGTCATTCAGTTAGTAGTCTACCTGCTTTGGGTTTTATTCGTATGTTATTTATACTATATGGAAACGGGACAGAGAAAGGGGAGGTTTGGATATCCATAAACCGGTTAAACCATACTGTTAGCTTTTGCTTGTGCCAGTACCAAGTCGGTTGTCGTTGTTTAGGTTTGTCTATTGTTTTTTTTATTTGTGCAGTTCCTTGGTATTGTGGCATGTGAATGTGTTTTTCGGCCATTTTAGGTGTTTTCTGTTATCTTTTTCTATTAAATATCTCAATTGCCATATCAATTACCTGATTAAATTCAATAGTTTGATGTAATCTCCCCAACAGCAAATGCATTAATTTATACTTAGACAGTTAGAAAATTCCATTCATTGTATACATTGTTATATTATCAACCTGATTCGTGAAACTGGACTTTGATTTTTAGTAAAATTTATAAAATATGAGGCAATTACATGTCTGTTTATTAATTTGGGGATATTGAATTGAAAGAACTCTGCATGATGTGTAACTAGTGAAAAATCAAAAAAGATAAATACTTGGTCGGTTCCTATTCACATATCATGCAAGTTCACCAAGCAATGTGACAAATGAATAAGTCTTTACAATTAGAGAATGAATAGGATTTCAGATAAATATGATATATTGTTAGTAAATCGAAAAAGGAGTAATTCAATGTAGCTGCAACCTTTGAATGAAAAGTAATTATTATTTCATATAAGTGTTCTGCATTAAAGGTTGGCAATACACAAGAAAAGAAAATGTTTGAAAAAGATTTGGTTGTCTTAAAAATAAAGTGGATGATGAGAAATTTTATTATTTTTTTTTAATTATGTCGTAGGATGTAGTATGGTGAAATTTAAAAAATCTACGATTATAAATTGATACTTTTAATGAAAAGAGCATTGGTAGAGGAAAAACTTCAGCAAAAAATATTGATAGGTTATGGACCTTAATTTTAACATTTTAAAAAATGGCAGGAAAAGGCTGTCTTGGACTTTTACCTTGGAATGGCATGGAAACATTATATATTTTTTTCACATGTAAGGAAAATCTACAATCTAATGAAATTTTGCTTTCTGACCTTAAATGAGGTACTGAAGCCTTTGATGACAAGAAAATTGGGTGTTATGGGACAAAATATATTACATTGGAATAATGGATAAAATCCGAGAAATCCGAATGACTTCTGCGAACTTCAAAAACCTCACCTTAGTACATCCTTAAGGGTACATACCTTTAGAATATGACGTGAAAAGTGGATGTTCATGTAACAATATTTTCCTGTTATGATATGAAAAAAAAATTAATTAAAAAATAAAGGAGTCAGCATATCTGACCAAATGTCAGAAATCAGCGGTGGCAACTACCATAAGTTAAAAAATATGTAGGATAGGGAATAAGTGATTAAAAATTTGGCAGGAAACTGAACCCTCTGAATTTTTATAAGTTTAATAAGCAATGTTAGACCATGACACATGTGACATAATAAATAGGATTTAATGATTTTTTTACAGAATGAAACCAAAGGAGTCTAAAATCTGACAGAAATCCCAAAACACGAGGAGCAGTATCTCCTTAAGAGCTGCATTGAAACAAAAAGTGGCAAAAATGATTTTGACATTTGAATGAGATAGGGGTGATACTTGGGAAATGTATAGCTGTCATAACTGATGAGGAAAATGTTACGGGACAGATAAGGGGAGATTTTGGTACCCATAAATAGGCCTTGGGCTGAAATCACTTTCCGCGCACCCCCCCTTTTACATGTATGACCCAAACCGATTTTTTTTCAGCCCCTTTATATCCCCTCTTCAATATGAAACTTATTAACTCGAATATAACCTGCACGCATAGTATATGGCCACTTTTATAGTACACCACACAAAATTCTTGTATTTTAGTTTTAATCTTAATTTCATCTTATAAGCTCCATAATTTTATGTAGATAAGTTAGATGTACTAAAATTTGGTACCAAATTGAAGCTTATTTAATATACTTCACAATGAACACAAGTTTGGGCACATTACGCCATTTACGTTCTTTTTTGTGATCTGGGGATGCAACAAATGTACCCCTCCCCCTGCAAAAAATGCGAAAATGACGATTTTTAAGCTGTCAATTCCTTTCAAATAAATAAATCTCATCATTTGATCTAGTTTTTATGCCTAATTTATCAGTTGTGATACAAAGTTGAAAAATAAGACCATTAAAGTCCTTAAAATTTTAATTTTCGGTATAAAATATTTGAAAAATGGAATTTTTCGGAATTTTAAATATTTTCACAGTTTCGACTTTCTTACTTCCGGATCGTCCAAATTTGAATATATATCTAATAATTGCCAATACAATAATGATTTATGATATGTAAGCAACAACTTATGTGAAAAAAAATTTAGAGTCAGACTTATTGTGGGATCAGAAATGTCAAAATTAGCACCCTCCCCTTAAAATTAAGGGAAAATTAAAAAAAAATCAGGCTCTAAATGATAAAAAGATAGTGTCTAGTGCAAATTCTTGTGTGTATTTCAGTAAAGCTTACATGCAGAAGCCAATTTAAGTAGATTCAAACTTTTTAAGGGTCTTTTGTGGCCCTTCTGCTCGAAATTTTATGAAAAATTGGAATTTTCCGTTTTTCAGAAAATGCACAGAGACTAACATATATGACTAAAAAGATCATGCGTGTGGTTTATTGGCAGTACTACAACAATCAAACTTTGAATTTTGTAAAATCCCGAAATGCTGAAAATTCCCATTTTTCACAATATTCGCCCTAAATATTCAATTTTACTCATATTTTCTGCGTTAAAATTGCATAATCCGGTATATCAAATGCATTTTTAAAAAGAAAGTAAAAAATATTTGTATGTTTGTATGCATATATATGTACAGTCATGCATATTTTTGGATTTTAAGCATCATTTAAGCATATGGGTAAAATTTTCGGTATTTAGAGTTACATTGAACTCTCCTGGTTTTTATAACCATTGTTTTAAGATAACTTATATATCGTTTAGAATAATGAATTGGCATACTTACAGATAAATCCTCCAGATTTGCACATATAACTATTTAAAGTGAATTTTGAACAAATCTGAAATGCTGAAAATTCCCATGTTTCATCAATTTTGTACAAAATGATGAGTTTAATCTGACAAGTGGGACTTAAAATGACAAATTATGATAAAATAAATGCAACATTTCTATATGCAATGCAGACTTTGCGTGATTTTGGTTATTTTAATGCGATTATAGAAAAAAAATAACTATTTTAGGGTAAATTTGTTGGGGTAGGGGTAAGATTTTCGGTATTTAGAGTCACATAACTCCTTGTTTTTTCTGAACAATGTTTTACGACAACTAATTTACCGCTTAGATCTATTAGATGGCAAATCTGAAGATATATCCTCCGGATTTGACATATATAACGATTTAACAGTGGACTTTGGACAAATCTGAAATGTTAAAAATTCCCATTTTTCATTAATTTGGGACAAAATATTAAGTTAAAGTCGACAAATGGCTGTTGAAAAAATGAGTATATACTGGTCTTTCCCCCGGAAAAATTAGTATATACTAATTTTTCTCCCCTAAATTTGAGGGGAAAAAATTGAGTATATACTAGATTTTCCCCGTTGTCCAAATTCATACTAGAATTTCCCCCTTTGCTATATGCTAATTAAATTCACTGCATGTCTAACAATTATTGTAAACATTACTTTTAAGTTCATTTTTTACTAGAAATTAATGAGATTACCACAAATAATCATCGCAATTTTCTGTTTTATGCAAGGACTAATAAATTGTCTCCTATACACAGTATTGGCTTGCACAAAAAGACAACAGTAGTAAATCGGCTAGAATGTTACATTTCTAAATATTTCTGATATAAAACTATTACTGAAAGCTATTCGTACCAAACTGGTATATGTAATGTCATATACAAAAGACTGCCAATTTTGTTCCGATTCGTCAACAAACGTAATTACAAGTGCAGACCATATTTTAATTGGACTCTAAGGGATAAATATATTTTAGCAATCTCTTTTGAAACTATTGAAGCTTACTAATAAACAATAACGAGATATGGAGTAAATGCACACGAGACAAAGTCTCTATAAATACATCATTGGTACTCATGTAGCACCAGGAAATGGAACAAAACGTTTATTTTTGCTCTTCATCATCTTGAAGTCACAATGAGGGCTTCAACAATGGCCTTTGCTCTTGCCTCATAGTAAATTCAAAACAGCCCCTAGATCCGGTTTGAGCAGAATTCATTGCTTTATTTCGAACGACGCTAAATTCTTGTCTGTACTGATTGTTAACTAAAATAAATTAAACTGGCAAAGTGCTCTTGCAATCACTGTTCAAGCTAGTGGACAATTATAACATAAAGAGAAACACACAGCACCCTCAACTCAAGTACAGAAAATCTTTTCGGATTGTCCTTACGCCATTTTGATGTACATTTGCAAATCAAACACCGTTGAGCTGATTTTCAGAAGTACATATATTTTCATAAAATACTTGTCCCCTTGTTTTACACATGCTTTCTCTGTTATTTGTTTTGTCCATTTGATTTAACTTGTTACTTGACATCCTGCTTTCTTTAAAAAGTTTCAAGTAAAACTGATGTCTTAAATGAAAGATCAATTCGATGTCGTTACCTTATCTACCGCATGCAAAAAATCCACTTTATGGGGGGGGGGTTCTAGTATGGGGGAAAACTAGTATGTGTATACACATGACGTGTTTAGAATTTAAACACTTGGGAACTATTTTATATCTGGTAGATTTTCAATAAACCCAGTTGAAATGTTAATATTATAATTAAAACGAGATAAATTCAACAATTTGACAAATTACAAATACACATATGGTAATCCATAAACACAAAAGAATTATTGTCCAGTTGAATTGTCACTATACGATGTCCGTACACTTTCACTCGGATTTCCGTACTGACGCTTTTTCGTTTCACAATTAATTACAAATTTCTCATAATGTTATTCTAACAATCAAAAAGTAATCTTAAAATCAGTAGTTATGACAACTGAAATTGACAGAGTCGTTGTTGCTGAGAACCGGGTATATAAATTTACAGTTGACACCCAGATTCACTATTTTGTCGTTTGTGTGCGGTAACAAGGTCGGCATATTACTAGTCACAGGAGTGGACCCTTATGTTTATTGTTGTGGTGTGCGCGGTAGTCAGGCCGGTACAAATCTTAAGTCTTAGAGAGCCAAAAGTTCTCTCTGACACACATACCAGACTTTCCGTAGGGGGAAATTTTAGTATATACTAATTTTTCCATGGGGAAAATTCAGTATATACAAGATTTTCCGGAGGAAATCTGAGTATATGCTCATTTTTCCGGGGGGAAATCCTAGTATGGGGGAAAGTCTAGTATGTGACAGGTACCAAGTCCGGCTGTTCCTAGTTCTTATCGTTGTTTACGTTTATCCTTTGTATTATTTGTGGTTTCTCTGTGTAGTTTCCTGGCAGATTGTTGCATGTAACTACAATTTTCGGTCATTGTAGATGTTTCCCCCCCTTTTTTTATTTTCAATGATCATGTAACTGACCTGTCAACCCTATGATTTTAAACTTGCATTTTGAAAATATTGCATAACTACGAATCCATAGAAACGAGTTTTCTAAGGTAAAAGTTTTGTACACTAAGCATTTCAAGAGATCTAAACAAATCAACTATCATTATAAGTCAGATTTTGAATTCTAGATCATTTGTCCTTCTGGTCTATCGTCATGTAATACATGTGCGGATCCAGGCAATTTGAAAAGGGGGGTTCCAAATAAAATGAAAAGAAAATTTTTGGTTTTTTTTCTTAGTAAAACACTAGGATATTCATTAAAAATACATGATTGCCCAGAAAAAAGGGGGGTTCCAACCCCCGGAACCCCCCCCCCCTTTGGATCCGCCAATGTGTAATAGATGAAAATGACTAAAACAACTGCAAACACTCAGCCCGTTTATCTCCTTTTAAATACATAATTTAACCCTATTTGCTTCGTTTTCACAACTCTTCAAGTTATACTTCCAGACAGTGTACAACTATTAAATCGGACATCAAGGACCAATTGCCCTTACAATAGTAATAAATTTGATCCCAGCCAGCATATAATTTTGTTTTGTATTCCCTATCTGTCAAATTATTATATTTCTACGATATTTCCAATAATATTGTAATGACTGACTGCTTTTATGTTTTTATTAAGCTCCATGCGGGTTTGTTATCAAACTGTTTAATATGTTTATATTTCATACGAATCATCATAATAATATTATACATCAC
Organism: Modiolus philippinarum; assembly: GCA_002080025.1. Taxonomy (NCBI): domain Eukaryota; kingdom Metazoa; phylum Mollusca; class Bivalvia; order Mytilida; family Modiolidae; genus Modiolus; species Modiolus philippinarum. Next base: position 184,804 of record MJUU01009143.1, read on the forward strand.
ATCACATGCAGGTGTCCGAGTTAACATTGACTGTGCGTCAATATCAACAGAACTGAAAAATTAATATGCAAATAATACGAGAAATTAACAACACTTGTCACTCGGTTCTCTTTATAAATACCTTCAAATCAATAGCGGCTGATTGTCGCAAACAGAGTCGCGTGGTATGCAATGATATATATACAACCTAAACGTGAAGGATTTAAGCTTGAAATTCATCAACGCTTAGTTTACAGACGATTAAATCTTCTTCAAACTGATAATTAATGTGCAAGAATAATTGCACAAAAATCAACTTTTCAGGATAAAATTGTTTATTGCGTTTTTTACTAATCAGAAGTTCTCTTAATTTTTCCAGGAAACTTTAAAGTTTAAATAAAGTTTAGTTAATTTAATTGGATGAAAATTATTCTTTTAAAGAGAGAGTTTACTTTGGCTGGAAAAACAATGGTTTATTACAATATCTCAACACCAGAAATTACGACATTGGAAGCAAACACAACTTACGGCGGCGAAATCCCCTTTGCAGGGCGTCTAGAATACGCTGTGATAGTTCCCGTTGTATGGGCGCTTCTTATTGTAATAGGGTTAATTGGGAACGGATTGGTCATTTATACACTGCGAAAAAACGGTGAAGGAACTGCCACGAATTGCTATATAATTAATCTTGCCATCGCTGACCTAACCTTTCTTGTGAGCGTTGTTCCCTTCACGACGACCATGTTCGTTCTACCAGAATGGATATTTGGAGATTTTATGTGCAAAACAGGATTATACATGGCATATGTAAGTAGAATTTTACCTATATTGTATATTTAAACTTCTCTAATTTTTATTTTAGATGCTTTCTCATTATAAATTCTATATTTATAGTATGTTGATTCAATTTCCAGGGAAAACAAGGCAAAAACAATATGCCCCCGATCTAAAGATCCGGGCACATAAAAAAGGAAATAATATCTTGTTGAAAAACAGATGGTTCAGAATTTGAAAAGGAATGCCACTGATCGATTATGTTATATACTAGCTGGTATCTTTTAAAATGTTTCAGAAAATAAATATTGATATAGGTAATCGAGTACTTGAAAATTTGTAATAGCTGATAAAATATTTCGTTTAATGCATTTCAATTACATTATAGTTCTTGTTCTAGTTCTATTAGATCCAGAATGTTCGCTACTTCTTTTTCACTTAAAAACATGCAGAAATGAACACAAATTCTTAATGCAAAGTACAATATACTTTGGCACATTAGTCTTAATACGTCAAAATTTACGTCATGAAAAGCATGTGTTTCAAAAAAAGCTGTTCATTTACTGTTCATACTTACATGATTTACAAAAAAATATACATATATCGAGTGAGAATAACGTTGATGCATAAAAGTTTAGTAAGATTAGTTATTCTTTTGCTCTTCTCTCTTTGTAGATATCAGGATTTGGGAAATTTGCATTTTTTCTTGATCCCCTAAACATGTATATAACAAACTTTGAAAAAAAGAAGGACGACTTGAAAAATTCTTTTGATTTTAACTTCTTGTTTCACATTTAGCCAAATGGTTAAGATAAACATATGGTAGAATTAAATTTGAAAGCTCATACTGGAATTTACATATGTAGGTCATGGATTAAGCATTTGCCTACAAAACAAAATCACTGTTGCTCAGAACAGGAAAACAAGTCATTAATTCATTTACGTCCACATTTCTATTTAATCTTCACACTTTTTTTTCAATTACACTTCGCTCCTCATGTTTTGGAATTTCTGTCAGATTTTTGGAATCCTCTGGTTTAATCCATTTAAAAGCATTATAAATTTTTGCCCATTGACCCCTTATTTTTTTCATAGTTGTATTTTATACATCTTTATGAGAATTCTGTAAAAATTTCATTATCTTCTATTTATTCTGTCACATTCATTCATGGTCAAACCTTTGCTTATGTTTATCCTATGAAAAATTCAGAGGAGTTCAGTTTCCCGCAAAATTGTCAATCACATATATCTCAAAAATGAGATCATCAACCTATCATTTTTTTTCACTAAAATTACTCCTTATCTAATTTTCTAACAAAAAAAAAACACATTTATTCCAAAGCCTATTCATATTCATACTGAGTAGCGAACCCCCTTAAAAACTAAACTGAAAGCTCCAGTAAATATATTCCAAACATAATTTGCTGTCTGAAACTGTATGCCAAAGCAAGATTCCACAATATTGGACTTTAAAGGCGGAAATTATATAAGGTGCATCACCACTAATTCAGAATCAAATGTTAAATTACATTTTCAAACTTTGTTGAAAATGAACTAAAAATTCAAAGGAAATTGCAAGTTTATCACCTTTTAGAGTGATCTTCAATTAAACCCTAATGAAGAAAATCAACCAACCTGAACTTGCATTGAAGAGAGAATAAGTTCCGAGTAGTAAATGTTCTTCCTCCGCCAAAAATATTTATTTGTTGACTTTGATAATTAAAAATGGTCCCAATAATATCTATAACCTTACTAATTAACTGTGAACATTTTGAATCTGAAATAGTATACATGTATGCATTTCTTTTGAACTACAAAATGTATGTCGTCTCCAGTAAGTTCTGTAGTTGTGTCCGGCTTGTTTCGGAACGTAAGGATGGAACAGAACTGAATTTCTGACCCATTAAATAAATAAATTTACGATATATCTCTTAATAGAAACAAACCATGGAGTAAATTGAAGTGTACAACAACATTCAGAATATGTCATATATGTTAATCAGATTTTAACAATTAACCTACAGAGCTAAATTGTTCGTCCTTTACCCACCAGCATTTTCATTAGTGCTGATTTGATAAATGTTTCCCTACGTGTACTGGATAATTTGATTTTCTTTTTGTATAATAAAATATTAACCTTTTCGGTTTCAAACTCCCCGCCAGCCTTTTTCATTGGTGAAAATAATTGATCAATGTGTCTTGCCGCCGACTGAATTTTTTATTATTTTTTTATAATAATATTTAGTAAATATTTTTTCAGTGTCAAAGAATTTACTCGAAACTGTTGTTTAACTATAGATCGCTGAAATATATGTAATTACTGATCCGTTTAATGTTCTATATGGTGACAGACAGGTGGACAACGGCGGAAAAACCAAAATTCCTAACGCATTGGTTGCCTCTATTTTGAAAAATCTGGAAATACATACAATACTTCAAAAAAGAACTCGGTACTAAATCAAAAAGATTGATAATATCATTGTTCTATTCCCAACGTTCAATTTTTGTTTAATGTTTGATGATTTGATATTATTTAATTAATGTTGTAGTGATTAAAATCTTGCATGAAAGCGAAAGCTGTCATGATTATGACATGACAAGTTTTTTTTCTTTGCTCAATTTCGATATCAAATAAAACTCCCAAATGACTTTTAATGCTTTTACGTAACAACTTTTTTATTTGAAATGTTTGATTATTTTGATGGCGTCTATGTTTTTCAATGTAATACAATTGATTATGAGCGATATTGGCAGTTACTATAATTACGACGAGACTTCCTAGTAGGTACAATGAACGAGTTAGCCCAGTGTCCGAAGGTATCACTCATTGCTTTTATATCAATAAGGCGTGGCAGGACTGAATCCTGGCCCGATAAATAGATAAATGCTGGCACACCTTCAAATAAAAACTAGAAAAAAACCCGCTCCCCGTTTGATTCCAAGTTGTCTAGAAGGAGTTGTCGCCACAAAGTACATGTATGTACCCTATTGCGGACGGAAAAATGAACGGACGGACGAAATGACACCAAGAACACTGTATACCACCCGCTACAGCGGCGGTCTAATAACGGGGAAGGACATTTCTAAAAAATGGTAGACATTCCATTTTTTTTCCTTTCCGAAATTTTTTGTTCCCTTTTCCGAAAATAAAAATTAGGACTTTTCCAAAATTATTCAGATGCACCTCTTCCATAAACCGGGTATAAATCTTGATACCTCTTGTGTACCACGTGGTAATGAAAGTAGTATTCTGCGCAGAAACATGCACGCTATATGATGATAGAGGAAAATAGTGTAGCACAAGGACTTGGTACCCGCACTGGTGGCGGAAAAATATGAAAGATGACAAGTGTCCTTTTCCGGTAAATCGGCCATTATAGCTACAACGAAAATGTTTCGTCCAAGCAAAGCAAAGGCTGTTAAAAAAGACAGCAGGAAACACCAACGATGGCTTTATAGAAAAAAAGAGGGGAAACGGGGAATGTGTCAAAGAGACAACAACCCAAAGGGGAGTAATAACAACTCAAAGCCACATTAACAATAGATCACAATATTGAGCAAGAAAGGAATAAGACCTAATCATGATTTTACATGTAGAATTAATTTTCAGGAAAGGGATGTCAAAATTTTTTCGGAAACGTCCATTTAATACTTTTACTATGTTTTTGTCAAAAAGAAACTATTTGTATATCATCTGTCATGTGACACCTTTTGTTTTTGATTGATGGAAAACAATAACATCGATGGCTTCAAAATGGAATTCCATACTTCCATACTTGAAGTTTCGGTCCGAAATGTAATTCGAAATTAGTTTTTTATTAAAAACTTGGATGATCACTTCTTTTAACTGTTTACAACCTTTCAGTAGCAATTCCTGTTGAGTTGCTTCCGGGCAATACGGCAATTGAAGGGATGGTTTGGAGCGCCTTAAAACCGGTTTAACTCACTTTTTCTTTTGAAATGCCTGTACCAAGTCATTGCCATTGCGGTCGACAATTTTCCAGTTGTTTCCACTTGCTTTGTATTTTTGCATCGTGGACAATGGCTGTTATTACACCCAGTTCATCTTGTAGTCAGTATAAGTTAGCATGCATTGAACCAACTAATATCATTATTTAGATAGTGTCGAAAATTGTTGAACGGTAAGCGGCCGTCAGGCTGCACCGTTCAACCATTTTCGACACTATCTAAATAATCATGTTAGTTGGTTCAATGTCGGATAACTTACATTGTGCGGTTATGCGGATGTAAAATTTGGATTCTATTGGCTGATTAACCACACCTGCTGAATAACCATGTCCGCCCTACACAACAAGACAACCAATAATCATGATAATGTACACTGCATACGTATAATGGCCGTTTAGTTTTTATCTCAACAATGGAAGTATTCTCGTATGAATTTATCTCGTCTTACACATCACTATATAATGGTGCTATTATCTCGCAATATGAGCTCTCAAGTCAATGGGAGGCATAATATATTTTCCCCTTTTGGGACTTCCAGGTTTTCGATTTAAGTCCAGTTGTAATGCCCTGAAATGCATGCACCATCCTAAAAACGAATCAGTATGTGGACGCACGGGAGAGATAACTGATTTTAGAAATCGCCAAAAGGTGATATATTTCCACTTGCACAGAAACTTATCAATAAAACCCTTTCAAGTATTACCATAATCAATTTCATGATATGCATTTTATTTACTCACACTGAATAAGTTCCTTTTAGTTACTGTTTACGTTGAATGATTAAAACGTATGATTGATTAACATCAATTGTTTTATAGCTTTTTCATATTTTGTGTTTGATAGTTTTAATTGCTTTAAGGCATCAAGATTTGAAAAGGTGCACCTGTTGTGTGAGCAGCTGACAATAAAGCTATATTTTAATGTTTAATTTAAGAATTTTTGTCTTTGAGGTAAAACATTTAACACTAATAAATGTCATGTTAATAAAGTTTTTTTCATCTACTTCTAAAAACAATTATTCGTTGTGCATATTTCAGTACAGATTTAGATTGACCTAGATATCATACATGCAGAAAATGCACGAGCGAGTTGAATATTTCAATATTTTCATGTATCTGGTGGAATTGCTTTATTCTGCCTTTTATTGATTAAGAAAAAAATTATAATACGTGTATATAGTTTATTATTGTTTTATCATTGCTAGCCATTTTAGTAGTTCTATTTTGATCCGAGTGCTAAGTAACGATATCGCCGTAAAACAGTTTCAATCAAACTTGACATACACGCACAAACACAGAAATGAATGAGAAGTTTATAACTTAAGGGGTATTTTTGATTAATTCCAAAAAATATTTACAAAATAAAAATCATAGAAAGATGGCACTTACATTTTCACAGTCTGTGCAGAATTGCACATCTTGAGATTACATATACAATTCTTATGAAACAAGTCTACAAGAAGTATTTACCAAAATCTTGATTCTGTTTGTACGAGAGGAATTAGAGTCACATGGTGGATGTAAAATTTGACCCCTTTTGGACCAATGTTTTTTTTTCCTTCTGGGCCGAACAGTACAGGGATTCCAAAAGCTTATTGTGCACCTACAGATTGCATGCAATGATTTTACAACAAATAAATTAATAAATAAAAAACGAAGAAGGAGTTCAAGTCACAAGAGATGCATGACTCGACGGACAGACGATAAGAATGACAATTACTCCAATTTGTATTTGAAAGTATAGAGATAAAAAACAATAACAATATCAAAAATGGTGAATGTTGTGCGAAAATATCAATTTAGTGATTTCCTATATTATTGATTAGAATGACACCAAAAATGTAGTAAATTTGATCGGAAAACATGTAAAATTTAGCTATTGATATAATGAAGAAAGTGATGACGTATATGATGTTGATTATTAACGCAGATTGTCAATTATCACGTTAGACAATGAATGCTGTGATCTAGGAACATGCTTTAATGAGAAAATAAACATATACTGTTAAACTCGGAAACTAATTATGCTTAATATTGTGACATCTTTGACACTAAGTTGCCAATTTTATCTTTGGACAAAGCAAATCGTGATCTATGCTAAAAAGCTGACAACACAAAAATATCGAAGGCAGAGAAAACGAGGACACATTTCATAGAACCAATGAAATGATATCATTTTATCAGAAATTTGCATGATCATGGACGTATATTTGGATGGATAGGAAACTCGAACACAATCCATGTTGGAATTTTGAATCTATAACGATGTTTTTGATATGTATTTATTTTGAAGATATATATATATAAAAGAAAAGCAGCCAAAGAAAATTTTGAAAATAATTTAGATAACATTTATACTTGAAAATTCTTCTAATCCTAAAACGTATTGGAAAATTATGAAAATGTTGATTAAATCGAACAAAGGTTCAAATTGTATACCCCCGTTACAAAATATGATAAATGACTCAAATTTGGATGAAACTGTATATAGTGACGACGAGAAATGCAATCTTCTGAATAAATACTTCTCGCAAATTTCGACTCTAAATGATGATGATAAAGATCTTCCATATTTTCCAACCAAAAAAAAAAAACTCATCAATTAGTTCTATCAATGTAAATATGCAAGAAATAACTGATGTGATTCAAATAATAAATCCCAATAAGGCATCTGGTCCTGATCAAATAAGCCAATAGATCTTTAGAATTAAGTGTATTTCCGGCAAGCTGGAAAATTGCAAATGTTACCGCTACTTTTAAGAAAGGGGATACCTCACAGACCTATATCTCTTATCAGCTGTATTGGAAAGATCGTGGAGAGGGTCGTTTACAAGCACGTGTATAAATCATCTTCAAAGTAATAAATGATACCTCAGTTTTTATAGGGTTCACACTGCTAGTGCTTTAGTTTTGTGGCGTTCTTGTTCATTTTTGTTTATATGTTTTGTCTTTGTCATACTGTCTCAATTCGTGTTGCTGTGAATTGCCGTGATGTTGGATTTATGATTTTAGAATTTCCCCTTTCCTTTCTTGCTTCGGTATTTGTTTGCCGATGTACTTCAAAGTAATAAACTGATTTATGATTATCAAACTGGATTTTTACCTAATAGGTCAACTGTTCACCAACTTCTTGAAATGTATAACTGTATTCTCAACTCTCTTGAGAAAAAAGAACATAACTGCTTTTTTTCTGTGACTTTCCTAAGGCGTTTGATAAGGTATGGCATAGAGGATTATTTCATAAATTAAACTCTTATGGGATACAAAGGCAATTACTGAACTGGTTTAAAAGTTATTTAAATACCAGAAAACAAAGAGTTCTTATTGGTTCCTCGTCATCTCAACTTTGTAATATATCAGCCAGGATTCCACAAGGGTCAGGTTCCTCGTCATCTCAACTTTGTAATATATCAGCCAGGATTCCACAAGGGTCAGTTTTAGGCCCTTTGCTTTTTATTATATACGTTAATGATATTGCAGATAATCTCATCTCACTTTGTAGACTGTTCGCTGATGACACTTCGTTTGGTTACTCAAATTGTGATATTCAACGAGTTAAATATGTTATTGACCACGACTTAGAGAAACTTGATGAATGGTCAAAGAAGTGGCTTATGTGCTTTAATCCGAGCAAAACAGAAATAATGATGTTTACTAATACCAATATCCCAAATGACACTATCTTTCATTTAAATGGGGAGTCCATTCCCCTCAGTTATACACATAAAACATTTAGCTGCACGTCTCATAACTTGCTTACCCGTTTTCACCAAATCTGATCTTGTTTATAAAGAATTAGGATGGGAAAAATTACATGTTAGAAGGGAACGTAAAAAATTGCAATTATTTCATTCGATCTATTACAATAATGCACCAGAATATTTAAATATATTGATGCCTCCGAGTATTCAGTCTACAACTGCATATCCTCTTCGGAGCGGTGAAGATATCATTCTCCCCTTTTGTAGACTATCCTTAACTAGTGAATCTTTTTTTCCCTCAACTATTCGACGGTGGAATAACTTAGACCTGAATATCAGAAATAGTACAAGTAAATCAAAATTTAAAACTAATTTAAAAAGTACATATGATATATTAACAGTACCAAAGCATTTTTCAATAGGTCCTAGGAAACTTAATATAATATTAACCCAGTTGCGATGTAAAGCCTCTTTTTTAAAAGGAGATCTCCATAAAGTAAATATTATACGAAATCCTTCATGTCGATGTGGCCATGCATATGAGTCTGCATATCATTATTTTCTTGAATGTCCTCTGTATCATGACGCAAGGGAGGTATTAAGAAATGATCTAAATTGGGTACAGGATTATTGTAGTATGGATGAATGACGTCTTTAAGTATATTAAGAAAACGAAACGTTTCCTCATTGTTTAAACATTAAACTATCCACACACACACCACACACATTACCTTTCTTTTGTTTTAAATGTGTTTACTTTACTCTTTAAAGCTTGAATATTATATTGTAATATATAATAATTTAATTAGCATGTCATAATATTGTAAATAATTGAAAACCGGAGAAGACTTCATAAGTATGTCTTACTTGTGTCTAATCCAATTTGTTCTATTTACAAATAAACAAATAAACTTAAACTTATAAACTAATATAAAAAGTTGAAAAAAAGTTGAATGATTTTTTTTATCCGTAAAGTAAATTTCGAGTCATTACAGCAAATACTTTCTTCAATACAAATGATTAAAATTTGTAATCAAAACAATTTTGATTTTTTTTTCACTTCCGGTTTACATCGATTAAATGCACCACGATTTGGACTTTCGGACTTTATTCAGTTTGTGAGCGAGTCGGCCGTGTTTACACATCGATAAACTCCTTTAAAATTATTTTTATCCCTGTAATGAACTCACAGAACATTTTTGTGACTACTATTATTGTCCCTGCAATTTTGAATGATACTTCGTTGATATTGTCGGTGGGCTCGTCCGTCCGTCCGTCCGTCCGTCCGTCTATCACACTTTCTTGCGACGAAAACACCTCCTATACTTTTGGATTTAGGGTTTCAATTTTTTTACAGAATTGTTGCATATATTCTGCAGATTCGCAATAAGCAAACATGATTCGATTTTGACACATGTGGCATGAAACGCGAACTCCTTTTACATTTTTGAATCTAGGGATTTAATTTTGCTGTAGAATTGTTGCAGATGGTCAGTAGATGCGCAATAAGCTTTCGGATTTTTTTTTATATTTATCCTGATGCCCCTTGATGTCACTTTCATAAAGAACCTAAAGGATGGGTTGCAATAAGGCCGTTTTCCTGCCCACCCGGAATTTTGATTTAATATGTTTCAATGTAACCTACAATACATGTATTTTAAGATTGTAAGATAAAATATCAAAACGCGCATGTGGAAGTCACGTGATCACGTGATCTTACTAGCACCCACTTCAAAAGAAGAAATAGAGTAAGAAAAGAATAAAGATTGGCACATTGCCAAAACAACAACGAATTCCGTTTTGATATTAAAATAATATCCAAATGGTGCTATTCTATCCATGATATAATTTTCTTGTCAATCAATTTCTTTTTAGAAATGAAATAATGAATACAGTTTAATACAGATAACCCTTTATAAGAAAAATATACACACAAACTTCATTTTTCGAGGTAAATGGAGTACCATACCATCAGATTTTCTTATATTTTCTGGATAATACTATCAATTTGTGCTTTTCCGACATATTTTCATATACTTCTACACATATTTCTATATTTTAAACAAAATATCAATTAAGTGGACTTATATAAAACGATTTTGTCGACTTTAAACGCTTGATTGGTATAAGTATCAGTTTTACTTTTAAGATTTTTTTTTTTATTTTTGAAAATTTTGCCTCGAATTCAAACACTGAGACATGTATTGTTGAATGTGAATAATTTGTGCTTTATTTGGTGTAATTAAAGATTATTTTTGTTAAATATTCAGAGGTTTTACATTGAGTTCTGCCAATGAAGTATATAACAATAAAGATGCATGTATGTGTTATATTTTAACTGAGGCAGGCGATTGTTAAATTCATATATTACATATCATTTCTGTCCAAGTGTCACCTCTATTTTAAAGTTATAAGGGCTCTTGTAACATATCGAGAGGGAAACCCTTTTCAAAGAAGACAAGTTCTGTTTAAAAGACAGTTATAAAATCGAAAATGTCATATATAAACTTTAAGGTAACATTGGAAATGAACAAGCTTGAAGATATATAGAAATTGGGCAATAGATGATCAAATTTCTTCGGAATATTTTTTACATATGTACAGATGATGCTGTAGGGCAATTGATTATTCCGCGGCTCATATATTTTTTTTGAAATGCACAAAAACACATTTTTTATCGGGAATAAACAAACAAGGAAAACTTCACAAAATAAATATGGTCTACTTATCAAACCAGATCTTGTTCAGCTCATTTTGCAAATTGCCAGGTCAGAAAAAAGCTGATGCAAGGTAAAGAATAATAGCAAAACCACATTTACTGAGAATTTTGATGTGTATAAAGCTTTATTGTGCATATAAAAATCAATCAAACCAGATAACAAAACAGAATATCATAAATCCACTGAATTTTCACTTAAAAAGTACATTTTTTTCAATTTCTTTATATGACTTGCACGCGGAACCAGCTAGTTTTTATTCAATAAGTAATCTCTTGTAAACTTATAAGCTTGGTTCCGAATGCAAGGCAGGGTCAAAATGCAGTTTTGACGTACTCTATGTTGACTATTTTTCCATAGGCTTAATGTTATATAATTGCCATCGATAGGGGTATTAGAAATGAGCTAATTTCAGTGGAATGAAGCAATGTTATGAAAAAATACACATATGGTTAAAAACTACAAATGTTCCAGTGTTGAAAGGTATCAAAAAGATTATGTTTTTACAAAATTATTTTTTTTGCAAATCATTGGGCCGATTTAAGGCCTTATTGCAACCCATCCTTTGGATTGTTATACATATACGGTTGGGCATAAATATGGAATTGTTAGCCAAAATCTGAAGTTTGGAAGTATTATGCACAAAAGTGTGTGAATGAAAATATAATATTTTGTTTTAAACATTGTTCTCAAACTGTGAAGTACGAAAGTGTGATTCTACCTATCTATCAGACCGCACCTTCAACCCGTTCTGAATCCCACTTTTTGGTGAAAATGAGACATTTTCTAAATCAAATTTTGTGTGTACAAATATTTCCCAAAAATGGAATGTTCGATGCCTATCGTGTACAAGAATGATTTAATTGATCATTACAGTGATTTTTAAAAATAATTTGAATTTTTGGAAATAAAAAGCCCTTAAGTATCTCAGGCATTCTCAACGAAAAATATTCCATATTTATGACAAAGAGTATATGACATGCGATGCAAACTTCTCCTACATTTTTGGGATTTAAGTTTGTTGAAGAATTGTTGCGTATTGTCTGTAGATCCGCAAAAAGCTTTCAGAATAATGCTTCCTATTCCAACTTTGGTAAATTTCCTGATTTAAGCATAATATAATCAAATATTTATTAACTGGTTTTTTGTTCTCTATTCGGTTTTAGCTTACCTGACTAATGCCAGGATGAGCTTTTGTCATCACTTTGCGTCCGTCGTCCGTCCGTCTGGCGTGAACTTTTCATTCAAAGATCTTCTCCTCTGAAACTACTAGGCCAATTGAAACCAAACTTGGCCACAATAGTCCTTAGATGGTCCCCTGCAAAAAATTCGTTTTTCAGATCCGCGCTATATCCAAGATGGCCGCCAGCGGGGATCATAGTTTTAACATTTGCCCCTATGGGAAAACACTTTCAAAGATCTACTGAGCCAATTGAAACCAAACTTGACCACAATAGTCCTTAGATAGTCCCTTGCACAAGAAATTGTTTTTCAGACCCGCGCTATATCCAACATGGCCACCAGCGGGGATCATAGTTTTAACATTGGACCCTTTGGGAAAATATTTGCAAAGATCTTCTCCTCTGAAACTACTGAGCCAATTGAAACCTCAATAGTCCTTAGATGGTCCCCTGCAAAAAAGTTGTTTTTCAGATCCGCGCTATATCCAAGATTGCCGCCAGCGGGGATCATAGTTTTAACATTGGACACTAAGAGAAAACACTTTCAACGATCTCCTCCTCTGAAACTACTGAGCCAGTTGAAACCAAACTTGGCCACAATAGCCCTTAGATGGTCCCCTGCAAAAAAGTTGTTTTTCAGATCCGTTCTATATCCAAGATGGCCGCCAGCGGGGATCATATATAGTTTTTACAGTGGACCCTATGGGAAAACACTTTCAAAGATCTTCTTCTCTGAAACTACTCGGCCAATTAAAACCATACTTGGTCAAAATAGTCCTTAGATAGTCCCCTGCAAAAAAATTTGTTTTTCAGATCCGCGAGATATCCAAGATGGCCGCCAGCGGGATCATAGTTTTAGCATTGGACCCATCGGGAAAATACTTTCAAAGATCTTCTCCTCTGAAACTACTGGGCCAATTGAAACCAAACTTGGCCACAATAGTCCTTAGATAGTCCCCTGCAACAAGTTGTTTTTTCAGATCCGCGCTATATCCAAGATGGCCACCAGCGGGGATCATAGTTTTAACATTGGACCCTATTGGAAAACACTTTCAAAGATCTTCTCTAAAACTACTGAGTCAATTGTAACCAAACTTGGCCACAATAGTCCTTAGATGGTCACCTGCAAAAAGGTTGTTTTTCAGATCCGTGCTATATCCAAGATGGCCGCCAGCAGGGATCATAGTTTTAACATTGGACCCAATGTGAAAACACTTTCAAAGATCTTCTCTGAAACTTTTCAGCCAATAGGAACCAACCTTTGCCACAACAGTCTTTAGGTTGCCGCCCTGCAAAAGAGTTGTTTTTCAAGTCTTTGCTTAATGCACGATGTCTGCCAGCGGGGAACAGTTTTAACATTTGACCCATTGTTAAAACATTAAAAGATCATCTCCTGAAATTATATGGCCAATAATTAAAACATGCTTGCTCAAAACGGGCCATAGTTGTTCCCGTTTGAAAAATTTGTCTGGCTTGTCTGCATGGCATTTAAGATGGTCCCAGTGGGGAACATAGTTTAACCTTGAGACCTATCGGAAGCCAATCGGAAAGCATTTAACGATGTTCTCTCAAAATATTTAGTCAATTGGAACCAAAATTAGACTCACTGGTCCCCTTCAAGAAAGGTGACAGTAGAACTGCACCCCCATCCAAAATAGCTGCCAGTCTGGAATATAGTTTAAGGTAAGATAATATAGCATCAATGTCTATTAACAAATTTGAAAATAATGCCCTTTATAGACTACTGAGATTATTTTAACTGCATAAATCAGCTGTGGCCCAGGTGAGCGATACAGGCTCTTGTTTAACATCCTATACGTCTCCGGTTTTCTCCACACGGAAGATAAAATGATGTAAGAAATGTTTTTGTGTATCCATATGAACAAAGCAAAATGAGATAATCTCATAAGAACAAGAACACCATAACTGAAATGTACAGACAACAATTTGTCGGAATAACAATCTGCAGAAATTAAATTCACAGTAACCAAGCTATTTCACTATTTAATGCAGTGGCAATAAAATTAAGATGAAGGATGCCTGTACATAGCAGTTTCATGTACTCCGCTGTTGATTCATAAAAAAAGTAATAAAACAAATATTAAGGCTCTGTTGTAATTCAGAATGTTTAGGCTAATTATCAAGTCGCTCGATCAAATATGGACGTTTTTATTTTTTTAAGTCACATACTAGACTGCCTGACGAAGCATTTGTTGCAGTTATATGTTATTCAATTAGTTTTAAATTTAATCCTCGCCATCTATATACATTACACAATCTTAAACTTCACACCTCTCCGTCTATGTAGATACCTTCAGTGCAAGGTTGTGCAGCATACTCATAAATCTCTTTTAATATGAGAAAAAACTAAAAAAAAACACCGCATTATTTCAAAAATCTCGAAATGCCATCACAAATCAAAAACATTATCAGAAGTCTCTATAATACTAGATCTAGTAGTATGTAAAAAATCAGCTCAATGCTCACATTGTTTTGTTCAGCCAACCAGCTTACGCTCACATCAATAAATCCCCCCCCCCCCCGTTAGCCTTACGAATAAGTTGTTTGACAACTTATTGAAATCTGATATTCCTGAAAAAATACATAACGTACATCTTGCCATGCATTTATAGAGGTTTTGTCCAATGTACATTCACTCCATATCCCTTCATTTGTTCATACACCTCATATGGGTTGTGGGTGAGCAAATGGAAGTTTACCTGTATAATCACAACAGCCTATCGACTCTGCATCTCCAGAAAGATCCACTTCGACAGGGAACCGTTCAATTTAGGGTATGTCAGTTGATTGCACTAGGTTGGTGATTTTTCTAGGTACTCCCGTTGAAATACTGTTGTTATTGGCATTGAAGTAAGTAAGAACCGAACCGTCAGTCAAAAGAACGAACAATCCATGGACAATGGCAACATCGGAAACACTAAGAAACAAGGACACCACTTGAGTACAGGACAAAAAAGAAAAAATGAAGACACATAGTCATACAGATGAACAACACAGACCCAATAAAAACCATGGGTGAGATCAGGTGTACCGGTAGAGTAAGCATCTCCTGCTTCTTATAAGACACCAGCCGTGTTGAACATGTCAACTCCGGTACTAAAGTCAAATCCGACAGAGGAAAAACACTTTAGCTGTAGAGGGAAAGATCTGGTAACATCTGCGAGACAGATATCCCAAAGCGAGATCGTACTGTCGACCGTAAAACTTCTGTAGTGACGACTTTAAGTTTTTGGTAACGAACCTTTGCTTAACTAGTCTTTTTATAAGCAACTGGGCTCAAGAAGTCACTGTATCGACCACAAGCCCTTGAGTAGCGAATGAGTTGCAGGATGTAAACTCCATATCCCGGTAGTTTTGGAATGCTGAGCCTATGCAATCATGGAAAACGTATCTAATGTCGATTAGGTACATATACTTTCGAGTACAAGAACCAAACATTGCTTAAAAGTTTACTATTTCATCTGGTTCAATTTGATATTCGACTGATATCAGAAATCAGACAATTGTTGATGTTAAGGCGAATATGTCGGAATATACGACAACATTTCATTTCAACATGACGGGAATATTTGATTTCACTAGTGTGTCATGAATTATGAAAAAATAAATAACAACTTAAAATACGGTTTGATAAGTCAAACAAACGTTCTAAATCCCCAATCTATCCAGAATAAATATGATATTTTACAGAAAATGGCCCTATCTATAAAATTATAGCTAACATGGTATAACACTATCATTAAGGCAAAAAAAAAATACATCTGTCAGTTACCTTTCTGTAGCAGCATGTAAGGAATAAGTGGTCAAAGTGTAGGTGATTTTTAATTTAAATATCAGAAGGGGATATTGATGTTGAAAGAATGTGTAAGGACCGATCAAGTAGTCGATCGGTGGCGGGACGTTATATATAGAGGGGTCTTTGATGTGAAAGAACAGTTGTGTTTCGACTACTTTAAAAGTTTGACATTGTGTTCTGTAAATATTGATTATTTTTAAAATCAAAGACAATAATTTGATGTAAACTATTATTATTTATTTGATTGAATAATAAGTGAAAACTTGATATGATTTTCTCTATCATTATTTAAAATTTTATTATGTGGATACATTAGAACTTGAGCGAACCCGAAGGTACTACGCTACAATATACGTATTAAAATTATCTCTAACTTGGTACAGGGAGATAATCGACCGATGATTCTCATTCTTTTGATCTACTTGTCGCCATGCCTATCTTGGTCTTACATGGTGAAATTATTAAATATTATATGGTCATCTATGGGATTCTTTTCAAACCGCAAGGCACTTGATGTCTTTACGTATGGCTTCTTCAATATGAAACTTTACAAGAATATATTTTTTGCGTGACATACTTCTGAAGTATAGTTGTATTATTGGTTATGTTGATATTTATCTTATATCAAATTGTTTATTTCATAAACTGGCTATTGTAATAGTGAATAAATTCTTATAAATACAGCTGATGACGGTTTTGACAATTGATATTTTTTTCAATAAACAGAGCTGATAAAAATGTATAGGTTTGAAATTTTATTGAGTCGAGAGCACAAAACATACTTAATGTTTCTACGAGAAACTAAAGACAAAAACTCTATTTCATGTAGGCAATCATCACTGTTGAAAATATTTCTTTCTTACAAACATTATATAAAATGGATCCATACGTGAAAACATGTTGAAAACAACCGTCGAAAATGTTGATATTATCTCTTTCAGCTTTACTTATGGCGGGTGTCCTAAGACATTAATGTATTTTTTTTCTACAATTTGTCAATGAATGTCCTTAAATTCCTCTTAATTCCACCATTTGTCAATTAATTAAATAATCAAAGTGATATAGAATACTATCGTTTACCCATTTTGTATCCCTACACTATCAAGATAAAGTCCTTCAAATAGTGCAATTTTGTATACAACATTATTCTACAGGGCATAGTAAACTGAAGACAGCAGTATTTTCATAACTGGAATCCCGGCATAATATCTTACGCGAGTTATTACTATCTTTGGTACCTAACTACCGTTATATTCATGTGCAAAATATAGTGCCATGTTGTATTATTTTTTAACAGTGATTTAACGGCAGTTTATAAATCTTTTTGTACCCAATTGAATAATGAAATGTTTTTTNTATATGTATATGCCAAGGAGCAATGTTTTGATTTTATTTAAGCTCTTATTTACCTGTGTCTATATTACTACGCCATTTGTTCTCACTGCTCTCACTCTAGACACTCTGCGACATTATTTGACATTGATTTACTATAGCTTCCTATTATTATCACCCATTTGTTATATTATTCATGTTATTAAAGGTGTGTAATAAATATTACGTATTTCACAATGATTATCAATTAATACTGCCATTGTATCAAATAATTCCAGTTGAATATCTCGCATGTAAATTTAACTTTTGGAAAGAGTTGTCCCTCTTTCGATTATAGTGTGCAATTGGATATTGTTAAAATTTATGCTGACCTATTTTACCCTGTATTTCATGGCAACTTTTGTGTTATGTACACAATCAATGTGTGACGGATTTTATCCTACTATTTGAGAATAACAAAGTAACATACCCCGGAAAACAAACCATGGTTTTTATAAAATTAATCTTCTGATTTAAAAGATGATACTAAAGAGTCAGTTACCCAACATATATTTCAATAACACATCTTAGCTGGCTGTATGATGGCTACCACATGTGGCTCAGATCATGCATACTCTTCTGCAACATGTGATTATACTGCTGGTTTGTAGTTTGCATTTTTTAAATTTCCATATAGCAATGTATTGTGGTGTTTGAAGCTGACCATTTTCCCGCATATATGAAATAAATCAATATATTAAGATCATATAACCAAAATAACATACACATCCGTTGATGAAATAAGATTTAAATCCAGTTATCATTTGATATGGTTGCAACCATATCTTTTCTTGTTAGGAGTTGTTATAAGTATTACTAGAAAAAATGGGTTAATTCATTGATGTGTGTTTTACTTAATTAAACAATTAAATAATGAGGAATCGTTGGAAATCTTTTATGAATTTCAACATGACTTTCTTTGTGTATGGATACAGTAATGATTTGTTCGTACGAAAGTATGGAATTGCCACTTGTAACCGAGTTGGTATTAATTTCGAGATGTTCATACATATGTAGCTAAATTAAATCAGATAAAAGTTTTGCACGAATTTCGACATAATTAGCACAATCGAAAAAGAAATGATGAACTACTTCATGATCAGGAAGAACAAGCTATATGTTATTTACCCTAATCAAGTCAAAATTAAAGGAAGACGATAAAGTTTGAAGTAGGTTAAAATTAAGTTTATATGGGCCATAAGGAAATAATTCTGAATACACTTTCTTTTCTGCTTACTATTCTTCCATACTTACGTATTTGAACTTGGAAGTTATATTTTAGTAAGGATATCCAGGTATAGTTTGTTCCATAACCATATTAGTGATGGAACAAAAGAACTACGAGTTCACAGAAAAAAAGTAAAGTATAGTACATTTGTAAACTTTTACTAAACAAAATCTGTAGTGTACATGTCCCTATTCAACCATTTTCGACTGACATTGTCTGAAATTTTTTTACAAGAAGAAGATTGAAAAAAAATATTTTCCTTCTAAACTTATTACAAAAATAGCTAAATATTGGTATATAATACATTCCCCGTGCGAGAGATGTATGCTCTCTATATTTTTCAGTTATGGTG
>MJUU01009143.1:216252-241811 GCA_002080025.1 Modiolus philippinarum
AAAAGAGAAAACTATTTGCCTTAAATCGTGACAGGTATTGTTGATCGAACAGTTATTCCAGATTCCATTTAATCATTAGTTATTTATAAAGCACCCCAAGCAATAAAGTACATCACGAATTTAGCTTTAGTTTGGTTTGTATCGTGAGGACTGCGTTTCACCTTAATATTAGATTTTTCTAGTTTCCTAATCTCTATACTGTAGGGTAATATAGCTCTGTATACTAAATAATAGAAACTAATATACAGAATACTATAAAAGACTGACAAAATTTCCCTCTATATTTAAAAGGATAATTCAACTGTTAGATTATTTCCCGTAATTTTACTTTGAAGAAAATGTTGTCAAATGCCTCAGCAAATTTACACAAAATTAATTGTTTACTAATTGCAGCTTAAATGAACCTTTACTTATGTTTTGAGACGTATATAATTGTAAAATAAAAAAAAAAAACTATTATAGATGCTTATTGGCAGACCATGTAAGTCAATTGATGATTGAAAAAAACATTGCTTATTCACTTATCTGTTTTGTTCGGTATTTATTTCATTGATATAATATTATTTAAGTTCATTGAGTATTTCGGAATGTCTATTTGATTACCTGTGTATATTTATTGTAGAACTCAAATTTTGATTATTGACAAGAATGCTCTTTGTTTGTCATGAGTCATCGGCGTTTCCGGAGTTGGTCTGTACATTTTAAGTTGTTTGTAACTTCATATTATTTATTTGATGACAAAAATCCATCATTCAATTTTTAATTTGTACTTTAAACATTGTTATATGCGGTTAGTTTCAATCAAGGTTTTATCTGCTTCGTGTATACTTCATTTTTTTCATTTGAAGATATATTTGGAATGTTTCCATGAAACATTTTTTTTGTCGTATCTTAGTTGCTATTTCAGTTCAATATTATGAGCAAGAAATTAAACCAACTAAACACAACATCTATCAAAATGTTTTTTTTTTTAATTTCGAGACTGTTTCATTCCCATTGCCCATCAGCACGTGATGGCAACTACAGAGCTTGCGGAAAGTGAATTATAACCGTGATTTCTCCAAAGCAATAAATTTGTGGTATGTAATATGCAACTGCCGCTTAAAGATAGCCCTGACATGTCCTTTCAACCGAGGAGCAAATATGTCACAGACGTTCATTATTTTTTCGTTCCTGTACTTAAACGTATTGGGTTATTTGTGGTACTCATCTCATTTCCTCTGAGGTTAGTGATCAAAAGAGGACTATGCCAGCGATGAATATTTTGTAATGTTGTTGTTGATTTTTTAAAACAATGAAATGATATGAAATAAATACACATTAGGCAAAGTATCTTCCTGTTCATGGTATAACCAAGAGAAGGAACAACGCTTTTATTGTTGTTCTTCACCATTTAGTCACAACGTGGTCTTCTTGTGGGTTCCATCTATGTTACCATTTTTGTATTTCGTAGTTTCCCTTTCGGTTTGTTACGACGGTTACTGATGTCCAAGAATTCCTTGCATGTTCATTTAGTGTACACGCGTGAAAATTTGAGTCTTTTGATTTGAAATATAGCTGTTTCTTTATTGCTGTCGTATTTTCCTCCTACTTAGTTCTTTGTGATTACCATTGACTAATTATTATTGAACTTTCTACATTTATATTTTCATTCAAAACAAGAGTGTGATTTTCGTGTTTCTAAACAGCAGATAGACGAATAGATTGACAAGTTTGTCTTCTATTAAAAAAAAATTAAATAAAAATAAAAAGAAAAATAAAAAGTAAAAAAAAAACGTTACATGCCCTATAGATTTTCGAAATCCTTAAGCATAATGAAAGTAAAAGAATCGTTTGAAAATATTCCAGTGATAATCAGATGTTTGTATATTAGATTAAAGGTATTAGAATACATCGTTTAATATTGTGATATTAAATGTTGTATATTAGATTAAAGGTATTAGAATACATCGTTTGATATTGTGATATTAAATGTAAACTATAAATATTATTATGTTTTCCTTCACTATGATTTCTCAGTGGACAAAATTCGCTTAATATTCTCAATCAAATATTTATAACACTTTCCATTCTTTTGGTATGAATGATTGATAGTTTTGTTGACAATAAAATGTGTTTTTAATACCAACAGTTTTTTTTTATTCTCAAGAGTAATGCTTCTTCATTCATTGCAGTTTTTGTACTGTTGTAACATCTCTATTATAACTAAAATGATTTATATAAGATACTACAGATACAAAGGTGAACTAGGAAAGGTTTATAGCCAAGGAATTTATTTCCTTTGATTAACCATATAAATTTTATCAAGTCATGTAAAGTTTGCGACTTTTATATTTGATTCTGTCTGTTGATATTCACATATACCACACGTGTGCTTGTATATTTACCCGTTAATTAGAGTTTAGGGGACGACCATTTGATTTTCAGGGGAGGGCTTGGAAGATTTTTGCCTAGAAAATTATTTATTTTCATCATGGACATATATATCTCTGTTCATTAAAATCTCGAACACATTATTTATTTTCACCACGATTTGACAGACCATTACAATGTTTCTGTTTCAAAAATGAGAACAGATATCTTTGGGTAGATCCAGAGTTTGTTTCCGGACAGAGTAACACCGACTGTGACATAATCGGACTTTTCACTGGCAGTGTGACGGGTGCCACGCGTGGAGCAGATCATGCTTACCCTTCCGGAGCACCTAATGATACCTCAGTTTTTATAGGGGTTCACACTGCTAGTGCTTTAGTTTTGTGGCGTTTTTGTTCATTTGTTTGTTGTGTCGTAGTCATACTGTCTCAATTCGTGTTGCTGTGAATTGCCGTGAGTTTGGATTTATGATTTTGGAATTTCCCCTTTCCTCATTCTTGCTTTGGTATTCGTTTGCCGATGTATTTCATCAAATGTCACATCAAATTATTTATTTGCATTTACAACAAAAAAAAATTATCTCTTAAATCAAAATTAAATTAATTATTTTCATGACAAGTTTGATAAAAATATTTATTCACTTACTCCAGGATTAAAGGGAATATGAAGTAAATGTACATGGGACAAAAAGCCAATAAATACACGGTAAGATAAAGCAAATGGAACAACAATTTCATTATTGTACTTCATCTTGAAGAAATGTCTCATAGCCAGATGACGACTCCATGTTGTTAAAGTCTAAGGTAAGGTTGCTACGTAGTTTTTTTTTATTTAAAACAGTTTAGCTCTGATAGAACTGCAAACTGTGAATAAGAAACACATTTATTTATATTTTGATTCCCCCCCCCCCCAAAATGTTCGATTTTGATCTTCATTGAAGATGCGTATGTGTGTAAATTGTCGAAATAGTTTTCTTTACTTTATTGAAATTTTAATCAATCTGCTTTATGTACATGTTTTTTTCTCCAGAGGAACGCTTCTTCCTTCATGACAGTTTTTGCAGATATTGATAACTAAAATATTTCATATTAGTTATTCTCAATTGACACTCGGCCAGTGTCTTCGAAAATAGACACTTCGTCCCCAAAGGTATTACCAGCCAAGTTATGTAATACGACAGTGTTGGCCTAAAACTCTATTTTTTTTAAAGTAAAATGTCTGAAGGTGACTGCAGGGTATTTATTTTCCTATTATAGAATTTTTTGAAATTTTCTGTGTAGAAACATAATTGTACTATTGTTCAAAATATAAATTGAAATTTCGGGGTCACCGTGCATTAAAGCGCAAAAACTGAAATTGAAAATTTCAGGAATTTACAAAGAAATGTTAGAGACAACGAAAATATTCAAATTAGTTCATGTGCCTTTGTCTCAACCAATAGAAATAACCAAACTAGTATTAATTGTGTTTGGATGCAAACACAAGAGGTCTCCCAAACGAACTCAAATATCAGACCTCAAAGGATTTAGATGAGGTCCATAGATTTTAAACAACCCTCCTGTCAAATTTCATTTAATTCTGAGCACTTTGGATTTTCTG
Organism: Modiolus philippinarum; assembly: GCA_002080025.1. Classification (NCBI taxonomy): domain Eukaryota; kingdom Metazoa; phylum Mollusca; class Bivalvia; order Mytilida; family Modiolidae; genus Modiolus; species Modiolus philippinarum. The sequence continues at coordinate 220,225 of MJUU01009143.1, forward strand.
GCCTTTTTACCGTTTCCATGGTAACGGATGCCATTTTGGAGTCTCGGACACCAGTAACCATTCCTACACATGTTAAGCAACCATCCTGTAAAATTTCATCCAATTGTGAGCATTTTGATTTTCCTGCCTTTTTAGCGTTTCCATGGCAACCGTCGCCATTTTGGATTCTTGGACACCAGAAACCAATCATGCAAATGTTAGGCGACCTTCCTGTAAAATTTCATAAAATTCTTAGCACTTTGATTTCCCCGCCTTTTTACCGTTTCCATGGCAACGGTTGCCATTTTGGAGTCTTGGACACCAGGAACCTTTTCTACAGATGTTAGGCAACCTTCCTGTAAAATTTCATCCAATTCTGAGCACTTATATTTTCCCGCCTTTTTAACCGTTTCCATGGTAACCGGTGGCATTTTGAAAACTCTGAGACCTTTAGGATCAACTTTGGATCTATATCTATCATCCCATAAAATTTCATCAAGTTTGGACCACTGGTCTCTGAGAAATCATTTGGACAAAACTGAGGCGGAACACGGAAAAAATAATAATAAGAACTAGTATTAATTGTGTTTGGATGCAAACACAAGAAGTCTCTCAAACGAACTCCCATATCAGAAGTCAAAGGCTTTAGATGAGACCCAAAGATTTCAAGCAACCTTCTTGTCAAATTTCATTTTATTTTAAGCACTTTGTATTTTCCCGCCTTTTTCTTGTTTCCATGGTAACGGTCGCCATTTTGAAGTCTTGGAGACCGGATCCGAATTCTACACATGTTAGGCAACCTTCCTGTAAAATTTCATTCAATTCCGAGCATTTTGATTTTCCCGCCTTTTTAACCGTTTCCATGGCAACGGTCGCCATTTTGAAGTCTTGGAGACCGGAACCCAATTCTATACATGTTAGGCAATCTTCCTGTAAAATTTGACCCAATTCTGAGCACTTTGATTTTCCCGCCTTTTTTACCGTTTCATGGCAGCTGTCGCCATTTTTGAACTTAAAGATCAACTTTGGATCAATATCTATCATCCCATGAAGTTTCATGAAGTTTGGGTCACTGGTCTCTGAGAAATGTCATTTTTTCATAAGGTTACTATGGAAGACCCCACCCCTTTTTNGCCCCCCCCCCCCGAATGTACCCTTAATCCACCCCTTTGGAAGAATTTTTGCTTCTTGCACAACGAGATATATTGGGTCATCATCCTACAAAGTTTGAGAGTCCTAGGTCTAATGGTTTCCGAGATCTACTTTGCACAAAACCGGAGTGGAAAGCGGAAGAAAAAGAATAATAAGAACAAGTGATAACTGTGTTCGCAAGCGAAACACAAAAGTCTCCCAAACGAACTCCCATATCGGATTTCCAAGGCATTACGAGACTCCATTTGGAAAAAAATTGGGCAGGGGTTCCCCTTATAAATTAGTTTATACATATAGCTGAAATCAAATTATTATATTGCAAAAGAAAAACACTTTTTCTCAAAACTATAAGTTTCTTGCTTGGTTTCCATGGCAACCAAATGCACCATTATCCTTTACATCCAACATCATACCTTGTTTCAAAAAAAAAAAAAAAATTGGGCAGGGGTTCCCCTTATTACGTAAGTAATACATACATGTACATCTGTAATAAAAATACAACAATTAGCAATTGTCAACAGTAATAACAATTTTCTCAAAATTTTAAATTTTTTGTATAGTTTCCATGGCAACCATAGTTATTTTGAAATCTCCCCATCCATTTCAATCAAATTAAACTCCCTTCAAAAAAAAAATTAGGGCAGGGGTTCCCCTTATAATCTAAGTAATACATATTGCTGTTATCAAAACACTATTATGAACAAAAACTCCTATTTTCCCAAAAGGTCCATCTTTTGGCATGGTTTCCATGGCAACGGTTGTTATTTTGAAATTTCCAATACCCTAGAACTCTTTCTTACATGACAAACACCTTTGTCATGAAGTTTCATTGAGCTATTATTAAAAGTTTCTGAGATACAGTGAAAAATATGGTGCAAATCATTCAAAATATCATTTTCCAAAAGGGTTAACATTGGACAACCCCACCCCTTTTTGAGGCCCCAAATGTAACCTAAATTGACCCTCCTAGAAAAATTTTTCCTGACTGCACATCTAAATGTATGGGGCTAACATCATACAAAGTTTCAAAGCTCTAGGTGTTATGGTCTTTGAGATCTGGTTCGGACAAGTTCATTGCGACCGGAATAAAGAAGGATGGAAGAAAAATAATAATAAGAAACGCAACAAAAACAATAAGTCTCCCAAATTCGTTTGGGAGACTTAATAAGAAACACAGCAAAAACAATAAGTCTCCACAAACTTCGTTTGGGAGACTTAATGACGAAGTAACTGTGACTGAAGTTTCTGTATAAAATTGATCCTTTGTTATGTAAGTATAATAATACCAGTTTATCTATGATGGGGTTGTTTTGCTTAATACGGTGTAAAGGATTCTGACTATATCGTTGAACTCTTTAGGTACAAGTGACAAAATCTTGAGGCCGCCCAGTTTCTATTTGTTATTGATATACATGTACATTATATTTATGTCTTACGTACATAAAAGGTTAAACGCCATGATTTTGATCAGTTGTTTTATGCCCCTGCAACGATACTATTTTATAGAAGGATATGGAGTAAATGGACATGAGACCATAACACATATGTTAACTCCAACTGCAATAATTTTAATGAGCTGTATGGCAATTTTGGAAATTATTTCCTCTTCAGCAGCACTACACCCAAACATAGGAAATCCTTAATATCAAAATATGTTTTAAATGCATACAACCAAACGAAATCTGAATAATTACATTTTTCATAACGAGAAAAAAATGTATATCGATGGATAGAGTTATGTTATTTCAAAATATAATTAACAAGCTTTTGGCGAGTTTATTTTTTTTTTGGAAATTACACAACGAGAGTGTAATGTAATTTCAAAAAAAAAAAAAAACTAAATAAATAAATAAAAAAAAAAAATAAATAAAATAAACTCGCTTAAGGCTCGTTTATTATATTTTGAAATTTCAAAACTCTAGTTGATATCCATCGATATAAAATTCTTTCTCGTTATGAAAACTATAATGAACAAATTGTACATATGAGATATTATCGGGGTGTCTCGTTTTACCCTCGTCCGTAAGTCACTCCGTCCGCAGGGTGTAATTGTTTGTCCGGGCTACTTCTCCTACGGTTTTATAACAGGAAGTTTTTATTTTACAGAACATGTGCATATCTATTAAAATTGTGCGTTTTGGTATTCATTTTGATTTTGGTGCATTTCTCCATGAAATACGCATTGTTGAACTTGATTGGCGATTTTGTCATAGAGGGCACACTGTTTGTCTTGCCAAGATCTCTAGTTCTTATAGTAGGAAGTTTTTATTTTACAGCTCATTTTTACTTATTGATTTTGAGACATTTTTTCAAAAAAATATACATTGTTGAACTTAGTCATTTTTTTCATTGATTTTTACATAGAAATTACACAGTTTGCCCGGGATATTTCTCGCATAATTTTTATAGCAGGAAGGTTTTATTTTACAGATCATTTACACATATTGATGAAGTGCCTTGTGGTATTGATCTTGATTTTGATGCATTTTTATGAAAAATATACATTTTTGAATATGGTTATTTTTTCGATTTTGACATAGAGGTTATACCGTCAATATATATTTTTTTAGGGGGCATCATGTGTGTCTTACAGACACAAACATTATTACTAAAATCACATTTAAATCAAAGCCTTGCATTGGAGCATGTAATCCTCAAGTTTGTTACTATACCTAATATCAAGTGACCTCCGGCTTCACTGTGCTCTGCCTCCGTTTTAGTGTTATGCATTCTTGTCCAACTACTCCATATCCCATCATTTTATATATTTTTTTCCCGTTATGATTATTTGAAATTGTGGAATTTTCTTCCGGAAAAGGTTTCAAAAACTTGTCTGTTCCCGAAATACCAACATGCGATTAGTATTGTTATTGACTATCGGTTTGTTTAATTACAATTCAATATCACAAAAACCGAAAAATTACCAGCTGACATTGGACTAAAATTGAAAACAAATAGATATAACACGAAATTTCGTTTAAAAAACAAATAAAATCGACATTTTAATGTAGAAACCCACTAGTATTCAAGTAAAATACATGCGATTTAAATTTCTCTTAAATATTAAATAATGAAACACAAAACGAATGCACTGTAAGTGGATTTTAATTAGTATATTGAATCCAATAGACCCATTGTCAGGATTTCATTTACTGTCATGTTGCGTTTCAATGGGTTTTATTATTTATTTCATTTTTAGGCATTTTTCAAATTTTATTAATTTTATTAAGACATCCTTTGTCTAGAAAACCACATGCATATGCTTACAAATTTTTGTTAGTGTTGCAAATTATCAATATATGTTGCATCCCAGAATGTAAAAAGTCTACAGCTAATGCTCTAAGAAACATCCATTGCACAAAAGTATACCTATAAGGAACTGGAGTAGTAAATAAGTGAATACCTAGGTAAAACTAATTCTGTAAATAGCCATTTCAATTATTAATTTTTCTTTGGCGTAGAACGAATCAAATACCCAAATAAAAAAAAAATTAACCATGGTAGTATCTTATTTAGTAATAACATTGCCTTGGATGATACAACTGAAAGATTTATTACATTTGATACAAATGTTGTACAACCATCATTATTAACGAAGAATTGTTTTGCTTATTAGGCATTAGATTAGAAATAGTTATGGTACATTGCATGATGACATGATCGCCCACCCAACGTTTTTATCATTTTGTGTTCTTTTTTATGTTCGCAATTCAAAAAAAAAAAAAAAATAAATGTGCGGAACCACATTTCCTTACGGACAAGGCTTAGCCTGCGCTTTGTGAAAAACGAATTACATATATTTTTTTGTTTGTCAGAAGAATTCCACGTACAGACACATGACAATATGGTGCTGTGACGGGGTATACAAGTAAATGTCATTGTGTTACGAACTTAATTCGATTGAATAGCATTGAATTAAACGTCTTGATTCTTGCCCTCTTGCATTTGTACTTGAATATACAAATCTGACAATTTTCCACAGGCGACACTGTTCTTGATATTAAATGTTGAAAGTTAATACGAACTGAAGCGTTTATATTTCTGGAATTGTAAATGTTTTTGTAATTTGCTATCTCATTGGGATTTGCCCTATATTTGTTTATATTTTCAACAACATAGTTCATTACCTGTAATTTGGGAATGAACATCTCTGCCTGTTGATAAGCGAATGCAACTTCTTCGCTTCATGCATAAAAATTCTTCACTAAAACACAGTTGCGTACAAATTTTGGCTGTTTTATTAGCATCTTGCATAAGTCTTTATTGCATTCTATACAAATAAATATATACTATTAGTAATTTGTTTTGCGAGTATGGTATTTTCTGCTTGTATTGTATCGAGTGCAGCAGCACGAGATGCAATACAAGCGGAGAAATCCATCAGAGCAAAACAAATTACGAAGTGTTTTTATACCCCTACTCTATAGTGAGGGGGATATACTGCATTCACCTTGTCCGTCTGTTCGTCCGAAAAAATTTCGTCGCATTTTTCTCAGCTTCTACAAGTGGGATTGATTTCAAAATTGGTATGCAGCCTCTATATGGTAAGTTGTAAGGAACTTCCTGTTTTGAGTCCTGTCGGATGTGTACTTCCTGTTTGACGAAATGTGACTGTTACGAAATGTTGCGAAAACATGAATTTGTCGTCACATTTTTCTCAGCTTCTACAAGAGCGATTGATTTCAAAATTAGTATGCAGCCTCTATATGGTTACTTGTAAGGAACGTCCTATTTTGAGTCCTGTCGGATGTGTACTTCCTGTTTGACAAAATGTGGACTTTGTCACGAAATGTAGTGAAAACATGAGTTTTATGTCGCATTTTCACAGCTTCTACATGAGGGATTGATTTCAAATTTGGTATGCAGCCTTTTTATGGTTAGTTAAAAGGAATGATCTATTTTGAGTCCTGTCGGATGTGTACTTCCTGTTTGCGGAGTGTTGACTTTGTTCCGAACTGTAGTGAAAACATGAATTTTTCGTCGCATTTTTTAACTGCTACAAGAGGGATTGATTTCAAAATTGATATGCAGCCTCTATATGATAACGTCCTATTTTGAGTCATGTCAGATGCATACTTCCTGTTTGACGAAAATCGGACTTAATTACAAAATTTAGTGAAAACATGATTTTTGGTCCAGGGTTTAATGAGTGGGGGGATACCTGGTTGCCATTCGGCAACAGTTCTTGTTATATCTAATTATATTATTGAAAAATATCGGACATATATTTCCTTTTCCAATGAAATACTTTTTTTTAAGAAAAAAATATTATTCTTAAAATATAGCGTTTTCTTTCTTGCATGGAATTATTTTTGGCACCCACGTCACGCGACGTTATATCAGTACGCTGTTGCTAACGTCCCATAAAGATGACGAAAATATGTTCGTATCAGCGCAGTGCAGTGGTAATAGAATTATTGTCGCTCGGGAACATTTGAAAAGTGCACAAACTAGCGATAAACGTTTACATAACGTCAAGATCACTTCCGAAATAAGAGACAGCTGTATAATAATACTTCGTTGCTTTTACATGTAGTAGTCAAACTGCATTGAAATTTAAGCAACATCGTGATAAGCTCTGAAACAAATGAAACTGCGAAATTTGTTGCTTAATTATGTGTGAATATCTCAAATTTTCCAGTTTATTAGACATTAAATTATTTGTAGGTGAATGTTTGCTTGGTAATTTTTTCTGTATCATTTGCAAATCACTAGACTAATAATGGCTAAGATACCCTTTTTTATCGTTTCATGTGTCGTTGTGTGGGCATGTAATAGAAAAACTCTTCATCGAAAGATATTTCAGATTCCATCTAACCATTAGTTAAACCATTAGTTATTTGTAATGAAACCCCAAGCATTTTGAAATAAGTCATAAAGCAGATCACGAGTTAAGCTTTGGTTTGCATCATGAAGACTTCTGTGTTAGCATCCTTCGGTATCAAAGTGGATGAAGATAACAGTTATCCCCCTTACATTTACTGGGTGCCTAAGCTTCATAAGAATCCCTACAAACAGAGATTCATTGCAGGATCTGCCAGATGCACAACTAAGTCCCTTTCCAAATTCCTTATCACTTTATTTACTGCAGTTAGAGATGGTTTTAAAAGCTACTGCGAAAAAGCCTATTCTACGAGCAGCGTGAATCAGATCTGGATTCTTAAAAATTCCAAAGATCTCCTTGAACATCTCTCCCCAAACAGTCTCGCATACTGCAATAGCATTCAAACTTTAGATTTTTCCACCCTGTATACAACCCTTCCACATAATAAACTTAAAACAGTAATTTCCGATCTGATACATCAATGTTTCTGTACCAAAAACGGAGAACGCAGGTATTCATATATGGTAATAGGAAAAGATAAAACATATCTTGTTAAGAACCACACTGAGTCAAACAAGAAATACAGTGAAAATGACGTGATAAAAATGCTTAAATTTTTGATCGACAACATTTTTTTGAATGTGGAGGCCGCGTTTTTCAGCAGACAATAGGAATTCCAATGGGAACAAATTCTGCGCTACTTTTAGCTGACCTTTTTGAAGCAAAGTTTTTACAAGGGCTTATACAACAACAACAACAAATAAAAAAAAACAACTAGCCCATACTTTTAATTTCAGCTTCAGATATATAGACGATGTACTTTCTCTTAATAACCCAAGATTCAAAGAATATTTACATCGCATCTACCCCAGTGAACTTGAAATTAAAGAGACAACCGATACACCAAATTCTGCTTCATACCTTGACCTTTTGTTATACATTGACGAACATGGACGTCTGAAATCTAGGCTATATGACAAACGTGATGATTTTGACTTTCCAGTTGTGAACTTTCCCTTTCTCTGCAGCAAATTACCTACCTCCCCAGCATATGGAGTGTACATTTCACAATTAATTCGTTACTGTAGAGCGGGCAGTTCATACAGTTACTTTGTGGAAAGAGCAAAAACACTGTCACAAAAACTACCGAGTCAGGGATATGTTTAGCCCTTGTTACTTTCGTCCCTTCAGAAATTCTCTGGCCGTCACAACGACATCATAGATAGATATATGAAATGTCAGTGTCACAAATGAAAACTGACATTTTCAGCTAGGTTCACGTCTTCCCGGATTTGACATTACCGGTTTTGACTTTACCCTGGATTGACCCACTGACAGTGTGACGAGTGTTGTATACAGAGCAGGACATGCTTACCCTTCCGGAGCACCTGATGTCACTCTGTTTTTTGAGAGTTAACACTGTTAGTGCATGTTCTGTCTGTGGTCTTCCTGGTGTTCTTGATTTTGCCTTGTCTCTGGACTTTGATTTATGTAATTGTGCTTTGTTCCTTCGGTATTCTACTGCCGTTGTTTTTCTAGTTTCCGATTCTCTTAACTGTATGGTAACTCTGTGAACTACATAAATAGAAACTAATATATAGAATAGTATAAAGGACTGACAGAATTTCCCTTTATATTCAAAGGATAATTCAACTGTTAGATTATTTCCCGTAATTTTACATTGGAGAAAATGTTGTCAAACGTCTCAGTAGAATTACATAGAATTAATAGTTTACTAAATGTAGCTTAAATGAACCTTTACTTATGTATTGAGACGTATATAATAGTAAAATAAAAAGTTATTATAGATGCTTATTTGCAGACTATTCAACTAAATTGCTGATCGAAAATAACCATTGATCATTCCTATAATTTATTTGTATGACATCATTCAATTTTCACATTAACATTTAAGGGATGAAGTAAATGCATATTTGACAACGTCTCTACAAACACATGGTAATGCCATGCAATGTAACAACGCTTTAACTGTTGTTCTTTATCTAAAAGTCACCATGAAGTCACTTCAACAATGAGCTCTACACATTGTATTTTCAACATGATATTGTACGGCCAAAATCTCAATCAAGGTTATAATTAAGAGCTTTGTGCATACTTCAGGTTTTGAATTAAAATGGAATCTTCCAATTGAACAACGTTTTTGCTAATTTAATATTAATCATATTATCTGACAAAGCCCGGCTTTTAGTTCAATATTACCAGCAGAAAAGTAAAGCCGACCACTAAACACTACATTCGAATGTTGAAAATTGTATCGGAAATATTGAAACCGTTTCATTTTTTGTCGACCAATACGTGGTGGCAACTAAAGTACGTATCTTGCTAGTTTCTAGTATGTAAATCTGACTCGGACTGAAAGCACTGAGATGTCATATCAAAACTTAGCTGATAATATGCTGATTTTTGTTGTTTAAATTTTATGGAATATTTTTGGCTTATATTGCACAGTCAAGCGAATAGCAAGTGTGATGTGATTTTACACCCAACCATAAAAACTGTGGCGAAGCTCACTAATATATTCCCCCTTTCCCCCTAAAAATATTATATCAAAATTTCAAATAGATAATGCACAATGGCAGTGTGTACTTAACATTCTGTGAAAGTTTCAATGAACTTAATCATGTGTACTTAACATTTTGTGAAAGTTTCAATGAACTTAATCATGTGTACTTAACATTCTGTGAAAGTTTCAATGAACTTAATCAAATGGTCTTGGACGTCCTACGCACGAACGAACGAACGGAATCAATTATCATAATATACCTTCTGCTAAAGCGGACGTATAAAATGGAAAGAAAAAAATGTCTACGGTAAATAAAAAAAACCAAACAAACAAACAAAAAAAAAAAAAAAAACAAAACGAACGAAAGGAACACTTACATATTGTTAATTGGTTGACTATGGATGTAGAATATTTGATTGTCAACATTGCCATGAGAATTTTTTTACATTTGATTGGTTGCATCAAAACAAAACTATCCAATCTAATGTTAAATCTTCCACTGGGCAGTACGGTCAACATACGCAGTTATTTCTTTCTTTAGTCTGTCTTCCAAAAGGTGGATTGGGTTTAAAATTACATCTCTTGATATGAAACCTTTGCCACTCGCTTGACGGTTGAAACAACATATATGTGTTGCTCATGTTAACTTCCTGTTGTGATATTAATCAAACCAAGTGGGGCTGTGAGTACTATACCAGCGTTGTATTTTTGTAATAACCTTGTTGAGTTTGATTGTTTATTTTACCTTTTATTAAACCTCCCGTTCGTCCGTCCGTCCATCCGTTCGTTATTCCGTCCACCATAGGGCTACACACTTTGTAGCGAGAACTCCTCCTAGACTACTTGGTAAAATCCAATGAAACTTTTACAGGATGTTCAGTACACATTATCACTTCAAATTTTGATTCGATCTTTTTTTTTTGGAAAGGGGGGAGCAGTTTTTTTTTAGTTTGTATTGTCTTTATTTAGGTTGTACCTATGTTTCCATCTTTTTGCAGTTCTTAATTTCCTTTTCAGTTTGTTACTTAGGTTACTGATGCATAAGAATTTTCTGTTCTTTTATTATTCGCCGCCAGGAGGCGGCGAATATATTTGATACGATATTTTGAAACTTCAGTGGAGGAGCACGTGACCAGGAGCAGTTGTTTGTTTTCCATTAGAATCGATCTAATGTGTTCTTATCTTTTACAATGAAGATACCCTTTCAATAAGATAGGAAATATTTTTAAATTGTTTATTCAAGAAAATTGTTTACAAAATTATTAATTTAATTTTCATTAATATTATAACTAATGTGAAAGGGAAATTAATAAGGCAAGGGAGACGGGTTATGCTTGCTTGACTTTTCTGTTACATGTCCGGAGGAGTGTGTGTGGATATCATGATGCAGATGCATGATTACCTTAATTGCAATGGTTTTCAAGTTGGGGGTTGCATATTGTTTCCAATTATTATTGTTATTATTACTATTAATTTTTGGTTGTTCATAAAAAAAAAATAATAAAAAAATGATAAAGAGAACCAGCGAGAACCAGCGTATCCGGCCAATCTTTTTACCAAACACGTGTGCCTCAGATATGGGTTAATTGATATAGGTCAACATTAGTGAGAGTGAAAACAAAAGAAAATCTGTCGAAGTGGGTCAAGATAGCGTGCTTTGGATCCCGATAATTTTAACAAAAATTACAAAAATCATAAAAATGGAACAATTAATAAAATGAATTAAAACCAAACAATACTTCAATTATCTTTGAATTACCATCAAGTATAAACACGGGTCAAATTGCTTGACTGCTGTGTAATGATTACTGTTACAGCTGTACTAGTTATCTCAAATGCCTAAAATCTAAATTACTCTATTGGCAATTACTAAGCAAATATATAAAGTAAGCTGTTGACTGTATTATCAGTTGGAAATAAATCGATACTAATTAAGAATGTCTATTAAAACAATGGTTCAACATTACAATCACCAAACACAAGTCAGCCTTCAACTGATTCAATCAAATGAGAAACAATCTTACAAATTTAGGACATTTTGGTGTGGTCAATCTATATTTACTATTAAAAACAAATGTCAAATTGAGAGGTTGGTGTACGGGCCCTATGTTTCACTCTCACGGGTGTTACGCTTATAACATTTTTTTAATCAACATGTATTAAAATGCCATTTTATTATATAAAATATTTTCTGTAAGATCATCTTTAACGGAAGACAGTGAAACCAGTAAACATCACAAACATGAATACAATGATCTTACAGATTATATTTAATACAAACAACCATTATTGTTAACATTTTTTGCAATTTTATATATATACTTTTTTTACAATTGTTTTCAACTAAAAAAAATGAGATGTTTTTATACAGTTAAAGTTATAAGATCCTAGTCACATCTGTTTTGTTGCGTTTTTACTTGAAGTTTTAAAATTTTCAATGAACATATAAAGCCAGTTATTTTTATTGTTTTTCAGTTACTATAATGAATTTGACAGTGTATGCTTGTGCAATAAAAAAGAATCTTTATTCTATAAGTTTATGACTCTGTTGTCAGGTTGTTGCCATTGTCTGTACATAAATTGGTCCAATGCAATACATTTTAATAGCTTCAGCTAACCAATTTTTAATATGAACAGAATGATTCTTGCAAAAAAAAGAAATACTAATAAAACTTATATATATATAATATTACAATCCAATCCATTTGTTAAAAAAGGGGTTCTTAGCTCACCTGACTCAAAGGGTCATGTGAACTATTGCCACCATGAAGCATTCGTCGTTGTCATCCATCATAAACTTTTCTTATTTTCATCTCCTTTGAAAGCACGGCCAATTTGGACCAAACAAGCAGGGATGGTCCTTGGGTGGTTCCCTTCCAAAATTATATCCCATATCCCTTCCCGCTAAAAATTTTCAGCATGTCAAGGGCTGTCATCTTATGCAATAGTGACAAGAATCAGGCCACAGTGACCTAGATATATGGTAAGAGTTTAAGTGACAGCTCATATGTCATGTACTATTAGAGACGGGAATCAAACAATTTTACATGCAGATGTCTTTGAGGGAAAAGGATTTAATTTCATGGTCCTCTGACACTGATTGAATTTAGGTCAGGGTTCATATCTTAGGTACTATAAGAGATAGTATCATGTTATCTTGCATGCAGATGTCTCTAAAAAAGAAAACAAAATTAAACAAGAGTTTGTTCGTCACTGTGACCTACATTTCATGGTTCAATGATTGGTTAAAGTTAAGGTCAGAGCTTATATTTCGTGTACTATAAAAGTACAATAACACAATTCCAAGACATACACTCTACTTGACCTAATTTGCATCAATTTTTAACTTGTCGTTAATGTGTTGATATTTTGTTCTTTTGTTTTGAAATATAGCATGTATTTCCTATGTCAATTATTTATTAGTGAACTTTCTACTTTATGTTTTCATAAACAAATCAGTATATATGTACAGAGTGTGACTTCGTGTTTGGAAACAGCAGTTAACTAAACGAATAGATTGACATATTTGTCTTACATTTCGGAACCTTAGAGATTTTCGAATCGAAAAAGTGACAAAATCGAGTGAAAATGTTCGAGTAAAAATTGTATGTGATGACATACCTTATGATGGAAAATACTAACAATTAAAATGCAGCTGTTCAATACTTATTTACACAATGATCTCAAAATTTGTTTAAATTAATACAACACAACAATACTAATCTGCTTATATTACAATATACATACTATTTATAAGGATACATGGTTTAATATTTTGATATCAAATGTAATCTTTTATGTTTTTCCATTCTTTCGGCTCTTTTCTCAATGAATAAAGTTCAATGATTTGTTGAATCAAATATTCATAACGCTTTTAATTTCTTTGATATAAATGATTGATAGTTTTGTCGACAATAAAATGTGTTATTAATACTAGCAGTTTTTTTTTATTCTCCGGAGTAATACTTCTTCCATTCATGACAGTTTTTGTACTGTTGTAACAGCGCTATTTATAACTAAAATGTTTTATATTAGATATCTTCAAGTAATTACTACAGATACAGAAGTCCATTAGGGAAAGGTTTATAGTCATTTGACGTGACTTTGTTTCTTTTGATTGACCATTTCAATTGTTTCAAGTCATATAAATTTTGCATCTTTTACATTTGAATCCGTCTGATGATATTCACACATACCACAACTGTGTTTGTATTTTTACCGGTAAACTGCAGTTTAGGTCCTTACAAGTCTTGGTTAGCATCTCATATATAAAGATGAAGACTTGAAACTCGTGTACAGCATAACAAAATTTACCGTTGATTTGATAATTTTTTGTATTGTGTAAATGTTTGAGTGTTATGCGACGAATTAAAACGAAAATGTGAAAAGAAATTCAAATCTGCCGTAAATGTATTCCAAATAAAAAAATACCGAGGTAACTGTGAATTTAGGTTCTGCATATGCGCATTTCGACAACTTATGTCTCATCAGTGCAGATTAGCTCAAAACATTTGGAAAACCATGAACCGAAATGTGTGTAAAAGCTGATAGAGAACAAATTATAAAATATACAATTGATAAAAAAAGAAGCGAGTTATCTTTCGGAGCATTGCACTTTTTACTTTACCTGTAGGCACTTTTATGACGTCACAATGTAAACAAAATGGTGGCTCTGTTGAAGTTATCAGCGACCTAGTTTCCGTATTTTTTCGAACTTCTCGTTTTTATTTTTGTGTATTGTTGACGGTAATTTGTTTACAAAATTAAAAACGGAAAATATAATAGATTCTTTATCCAATTAAGATTTGTTTCTTGCGAAATGGATAAAAAGAATATTGCTTGTCAAACATTGGGAGAATAGCCGTGATAACTCCAGGTCAGCCTCTTGATAAGTTCGGGTCAACCGGATATGGCTTTTGTGGAAGGGCTCTGCAGGCTGAGATAAGCGGAGGGAAAGACGATAAGTAAAGGACTTGAAAAAGGGAGACACGTTATACCAAAGCTGCAGACTCAATATCAAATCATTACTTCATGCACAAGCTGAGAAATTTGAATATAATTCGAAAATCAAAAGTCACCCTTAAAGAGGATGTAGATAAGTGACGGACTTGAAAAGTGGAGACAGGGCACAACTTATCATTTCAAAGTTCAGACAACATATCAAACAATTACTACATACACAAACTGTGAAAGCCTTGACGAAAGATGTCCTGGACGGACGGACGGGCGGACAGACTGTACCCACTCTCCTATAGAGGAAGATATAATTAAGTACTCGTGCCTAAGTCAATAGTTGTCTATCAATACATCCTTTTCAAAATGCCTGGAAAATCACTTTTTAAGTGTCTTGTTGAGATTTTGCAGTCAATTTTTAAAATGCTTGTTGTTTTCGAAACAATCCCCTGTTGTACAGAAAAAAACTGATAAGTCAACAAATTGTCAGTATTTTTAAGTCAAATTAATGTGCAAATGGCACAGAAGTTAGATAATCTACTATAATATGTCGGAAACACCAAAGTGAAAAATGACAAATGTAAGATATATTTCCGATTGCAAACACGTCGGGATTTGTGAGACATATTGCACTGAAAATTGGAACTGAATGAAAAAGTGTTGAAATAATTATTCATGCTCAGGTCGTTATCACAAAATCGTTGAAGCCATTAGTAATGCGCCATTTTGTCTAGTGTATGTGTTATTAAATAGTAGTGTTTTACTTTTTGTATTTTTAAAAGACTATAAATATTTTGACGAAAGGCTATGGAGTAAATGAACATGAGATCATAACATAACTGCAATAATTTTAATGAGCTGTATGGCCATGTCGGAAATTAATTTCTCATCAGCAGCACTAGTATCCAATCATAGGAAATAAACATGATTCATTTCCCCTTTTATAACTGAAAATTACTGAACAATAATTCTTTCATATTTTTTTTCAAATTTTGACTTCCCTTTCGGCTTCCGTCACCTCAGTAACTTTCTTGATAGACCCTATATTTGCTCACAAACATGCTTCTTAAAAAAGGGAATGTTACATGTACCCATAACCTCATCACTCCAGAAGAATTATTGTCGACATCGCCACCTTATTGAACACTATTGGATATCTGTTACCCAGATGACAACAGAGCTAAAGCTTAATTATTGTTACCTCTACAAGATTTGACATGTTCAACATGGCGGGTGTCTTAGAAGCAGGAGATGCTTACTCTTTACCGGTGCACCTGATCTTACTCGTGTTTTTATTGGTCCTGTGTTTTACATCTTTGTATGATTGTGTAGAATAAAAAAATAACAGGAAACACTTACAATGACCGAATAACATAGTCACATGCCACACTGTACCATGGAACTGCACAAGAAATAACCAGAATAAAAAAAACAAAAGACAAAACGTAAACAACGGTAGGAACTTGGACTTCATTTTTCTTTTCTGTGTCGTGCTCATGTTAATTTGTTCACTTGTTTTTGTCCTAATTACATGTAGGTTTCAATAAAACAAATGCACGGTGTTAAATGAATGTGGAATAGATTGTTTATCAAAGTGCACCTATATGGAATATTTGTCAGTATCTATAAATAATTCTAGGTATATAAAAGTCAAAAGTCAGACTTGTCTAACATGAAAAATTCACTTTGCGTGTTATAGAAATTTACTGTTTTTATCAAACTTCTAACCACTTAAAAAACTAAGGCTTCATTCCGTGTATGGCACTCCATAGATGTCCTTTCTACTGGATTTGGCTTCATATTTTGATATTTTTGGTAATGATCACTTCTTTTTGGACAATCTTTGGATTATTAGTTCCCATATTGCTTGATTTTAATGTTGCTGATGCCAGGTTAATCCATGAAATACGTGTAGAATATAATGTACAGCATAACGAAATTTACTGTTTTTTTATGCACCTTATGAACAAGCTCTCAATTTTCTTCTTCTTTAGTCGATTTCGATTTTCAATGTTTGCGTCATTTTATCTAGTTACATGTAAAATGTATAATTAAATTGGCCAGTTATATAGACGGCTTATGTTCAAGTCATCCTTTATCCTTATTACACTGAATAGCGTTAGGGTAGCACTGCATAAAAGTGCACTTGAACTGTCAGTACCCTTTAACTGACCGAGATGTATCTGAACGCCAAGTTTAAATACTTAGTGTGGGAAATGTCTATTGTTCTGTATAAATTATTGACAGTATTCATGTTTATTCAAAATAGAAAAATATATTTGATAATTTGTAACACTGATAATAGAATATTGATTTGTAATAAAATATTAAACTTTAAAGTTCACATATGGAAAGCTACCTCTCGAGGGACATTCATCCACGTCATCATCACGTTTTGGTTTCCTTTCTTAAAATATTTATTACGTCATTACACCAATTTATTTGCAAATTTGTTGTCCTTTCCCGCAATGTGAAAACCTTGTTTACAATGTGAGTGCCTTGGTTTTGAATGTTTTGTTTTTTTATTTCTTTGCTTTTTTGCAGTCTGGCGTAATTGTTTTCTGTGTCCTCGTTTTTGTGATTTTAGACGTCGATTTTTGTAAATACCACTCCCTTTTTCCTTCAGTATTCCTCTGCCATTGTTCCCACATTTTGTCGTACCGGGAATTCTTCAGTGAACAGTGAAAGGAGTGAAAGCACATTAGACAAAGTCTCTACAATTACATGTTAAAACCTTACAATGGAATATCTTTAATGTTGTTCTTCATCTGACACAGTGTTTGTAAAGACGCTTTCAGAGAACGTTAATTTTGATATAGTTAAAACACAATTGACACATGGAGAACATATAATACTAAAGAAATCACATATAATTAATAGATAAGGTTAAAGACTATATTTCAGAGCATTTCATATTATTCAAAATTAATGGGTAAAACATGTTGGTTTGCCAATAAGATTCCACATTTTGGCATACAAATATATATTACTTGCAGTATTTTTGCAATTAATGTTACGTTTTGTTTAGAAATTCTGTGCACATGACATATCAAAATGCTTTCTTTATCACAAAAATGTACCATTTTATACTTATGACTTTCGATTGCTTAAATTTGTGCAATTTAGACAGACCCAGATCCAACCCTTGATTTCGGCAACCTTTAGCAGATTATCAAATACGTGTATGTTATCGGGCTCTTGACAGCTATGGATCGTAAAATATCAGCCCGTGAGACAGAATATGAAGCACAGGGGCGAGTGAGCGGAGCGAACGAGCCTCAAGCTTCATATTCTGGCGAGCGGGAAAATATTTTACCATGCATCAGCTGTCAAAAGACCGATAACTTGTTATCATCCTTTATTTTGTAATTTAGATTTGTGTTTATTGAAGTTAGGTTTCAAATTCTCCCAAAGTTGCGCAGGAAATTCTACATACATTTCATTTTCACCTTTTCAGCAATTTTAAGCTTCAAAAATATGTTTTGTAGTTTTTTTATCATTTTATCGGTAAAGGTTTGGTAACTGCATGAATATTGTGACCGAACTACTTGAAAAAATGTCGATTTTGAATGTTGCACCAACCCTTTGATTGTTACCGTATTCTGTCGTTCCTTGGAGCTTTTATGACGTCATAATGGGAAATTATCAAAGCTCTGCAGGATATATCTACGACTCAGTTTCTACGATTTTTCTGTCGATTTGTTTATCTATTTGTGTGATCATGACTCTGTTTTGAATACTTAATCGGAACAAGCATATGTAATGGAAGTTTATTTCTATCCGTTTTATTTCGTGTGAAAACTTGAATAAAAATTTTTGCCTTGAAACGTTGGGAGAATCGCTTAATATTTAGGTCGACCTCTGATATATCCAGGTCAACTGGATATGGCTTTTGCGGAAAGGCTGTGCAGGCTGATATAACCATGGGGAAGGATGATTGTTATAGGTTTCATTATGAGTGAGGCTTGTATATCGCTTGTTATCAAATCGAGCTATTTAATTACACAATAATAATTAACGAGCTTCAGCGAGTTAATTATTATTTGTAATTAAATAGCGAGATTTGATAACAGGCGATATACAAGCATCACGAGTTGTGTAACCTATTTCTCTTATGATAAACCATTCTGTCGTGTTCTCCCAATTATGTTAAGTTGGGAGTTTGTGAAAACATTGAAGATTGATTATGTACTTTAAACTTATCCTTATAATGAATGTAAAGTCTAACAATAAATTTTCCCTGTATATAAAGTAGAAACTATTAACAACGAGAAGTTTTGTAGATGTAGGAACTATGTTGCATTATACGCACATGTACACAACAATCAATAGCAATGACAGGTACATGATTCCTCGCTGATGACAAACCTGGGTGAAAGCTCGGTTGAATTTCAATAACAGTACAGTAATAAAATTAATTTCTGCTTGTCAGTTGAGTGAAAATGTTACAAATGATTTGTAATTAAATGCAGGTGTAAATTTCTCTGTCTTCTGATGTCAATTTCCACGCGTCAATGATCCCAATACACATTACATCATACATTAACACAGAACACAGGAAGGAAATTAAACTTATTCTTAGCAATAAAATAATATATTTCAAGTGGCCAAAATATATTCAACTGTTTTGGGAGAATGAAGTAATAGGTGTGTACACACAAAGCTCATTTTTCCATTTCTTCTTCTCGCCAATGGAATAAAAAATAATGAAGACGACATAATGCAATGAAAAAGAATAAACGTTCTTCCAAAAGTCCGGGAACGTTCCGGGTATTAGAATGGCGGGTCAAAGAGGTCAAACGGGGTAAAAATGGCGTCCCGCTGTATGGGGGCAAAGGGAATAAATTATTCTATCAAAATCATATGAAAGGTGTTTATGATTGGAAAAAAGCCGAACATGTCATAAATCAACATTTTATCCCAGGCGGGTCATTTCCAACCAATTTATTTTAGGTCAAGAAAGTAAATAGGAGAATTCCTAGATTACGCTCAACTGACGTCAGGTACCAGTTTCCATTAGATTCGGGGTATGTGTCGACAATTACCCAAAGATTTGAGAGTGGAATATTGTCTATTGGCATAAGGTTGGTTTGACCTGATGTGTAACCTCTAGAACAACCAATGACAATACGGCTGAAAAGTTATCTAATCGTATGAAAGGCCAATGAAATGATAAAAGTTATCACTAAGTGATACGAAAATTATCTTATCGTGTAAGAAAAAGATATTGCTGCCACATCATAAGAGAATGAAAAATATAAAACTGTTTTGAATGTGATTATCTCTGCACTGTAGAGTTATAGTTCGGGAATATTGTCATAGGTTGTGTCCGTTCATTCTTGCGTCACACATTCTTATGATATGATTTTTTATAAAAAGGGGGTGGGGTATTAATTTTACTTTGTAATCGAAATTATCGGAAAGATTCATAACATTCATGATTATGAAGACATACAACTCGAAAATGAATATTCAAAAAGGTACATTTCCCCAAGCCTGGATTGGACATCTATTTAGTATAATGTTGTTAACAATTTCCATTAAACTTCACAAGACATTTATATTTGGAACTTTCTGTATTTTTTTTTTGTTTTGTTTATCGTTTATCAGTTTTAAGATATCCTATATTTCTTCGTCCATTTTTTTTATTTAATGGCTATGTGATCTTTTGCTATACATAATTTTCGCCAGTACCTACATGTAGATGAATTCTTGAACCTTTATAACTAAATATCGGATACCGGTAATTCTGGACATTAGTTGAGATCCTATGCATACAGGCAGGTGTTTTGAAGAATTCAATATGATACTGAGATTCGATGACGTAGTGTGGTTCTTAACACTAGCTATATTTTTCATATATTTGTCAAAACAGCAACACTGAGATGACCATTCTAGAACAACTTGCATATATGTACTAAGAAGGATATATTGTTTCTGACTTTAGATACAACTGAATTGAATAAAGGTACACCCGTTAATATATCATACCCTACTTTACTTAGAATCTGGTGTAAGATACACTTTAGACCCCCCACCCCCCTTTGCTTATCATGGTGCAGAAAAAAAGATAAAACATTGTCAACCTCAATCCAAACAATTAGATAACTACCAGATGATTAATCACTGGAATATATTGAGGAAACTTTTAAATCTAAATATGATTTATCTCTTCACATTCGAATTTAAGTCCGGGTTATTGGAATTGGTTTCATCTGTAACACTTTATTGCGACAAAAAATCTTTCTACAGTTTCTGACTTTAGGATTAATTTATTTTACTCTAATGCACATAACAGGATGATACACAGCAATCGTTAACTGTACACTTATAGCTCAATAATAGGGTAAATGTCCTCTAAAAATTGATCGCAATATGGCACGCCAAAGCCACAAAAATGAGATAAAATAGCATTATCTCAGGTAATGCTATCTTATCTGAATTTTTGTGGTTTTGGCGCACATTATCAGACATGTATTATCAGGTTTCCTCATTACCTCCTGATAAGTACTTTTAAATATTTTATACATAGGTCTCTATGCAATCTATATGGTAATGATGTTTTATCTCAAGATAACATAGCATTATCTGTTAATACAGTTTTTCTGCATTTTTGTGGTTTTGGCGTGCTAGTAAATGTATTATCTGTTTTCTAATATCAACCAATCAGACGTAATATCTATGGGAAACTGTATTATCTGATTTATGTAACTGTATTATCTGATTTATGTTGAAAACAATCATATGTAAATAGATAGATTTCAATAACTTATTAAATTCAATCTTTTTAGATCAAATTATCTTTTCTGAAAAATATTTGTAAAATAATTTCTTTTCTTTTTCTTATCCATTTGCCATTTGTAACGAATTTTGTAAAATTGTATGTATATTTTCTCTTTGTCGTTGTAAAATTAGTTTATGCCAATAAAGTCTCGTCAATATATATTAAAAATTACAATGTCACAATATATCATCGTTAAAATTACCTGTTTTAAAATTCACTAACCTGTGATCGTTGTATGAATGTATATTCTATGAAATATACATAAGAAATATACAAGCAAGTATGACCTCCACATGTAATTTTTTTTTAATTAATGTTTGCATAAAACATTACTTAAATGGACCATGAAAAAAAAGTAATTGTCAGAAGTG
>MJUU01009144.1:16076-26751 GCA_002080025.1 Modiolus philippinarum
GCCATTTTCAAAATGGCCACCAAAAAAAGGCGGGAAATTTCTTTCAATGGAATTTGGTCTCCAAATAGGTATTGATGTCGCATGTTCAATTTCAATGGAATTTGGTCTTCAATTAGGTATTGATGTCCCAAATTCAAACCAATGTTAAAAATTGTTCGTTTATTGCCATTTTCAAAATGGCTTCCACAGAAGGTGGGAAAATTCAACATTGTTCGATTTCAATGGAATTGGGTTTCTAAATAGATGTTGATGTTGTGAATTCAAAACTGATGCTAAAAATTGTTTGCTGACCTCCATTTCAAAATGGCTGCCAAAAAAGGTGGGAAAATTCAACATTGTCCTACTTCAATGAAATTTGGTGTCCAAGTGTATATTGATGCCACTACTTCAAAAGTGGTGTTGAAAATTGTTTGTTGACCACCATTTTCAAAATGGCCGCCAAAAAAGATGGGAAAATTCAACATTGTCCGATTTCAATGAAATTTGGTTTCCAAATAGATATTGATGTTGTGAATTCAAAATTGATGTTAAAAATTGTTCGCCGACCTCCATTTCAAAATGGCCGCCAAAAAAGGCGGGAAAATTCAACATTGTCCTACTTCAATGAAATTTGGTTTCCAAATAAATTTTGATGTGGTTACGTAAAAATATGGTTTTAAAAATTGTTGTTGACCACCATTTACGGAATTATGTCTCAAGTTGAAAGTGGTCTAGCTAGTACATTTTTTGTCAAAAAAGCCCAACAAAGAAATAAAGTAAAACACCATCAGACTTTAAATACAGTTCAAGATATTGGTGGTGTTTGAGCTACCAAAGTTTGAGAGACTTAAGTTCAACTGTATAACTTACAATGTTAGCTTTATTGTGGCAACTGAAAGCCAAGTGAGCAATACAGGCTCCTGGGAGCCTCTAGTTATACCCACACTCTGTAGTAAAGGGATATACTAGTACTATTTTACTCTTTTCCATCTGTCACCTTTTGTCAAGGAGGAATTCTAGGCTTGTGTATATAGTAATAATTTGATATTTGGTCTTAAACTTTTGTATTGGAAGTTTTACATAGTCTCCCCTTTTAAAGATTGAAATGAACTCATATATTTTTGTTGGCTGTTAATTTATTCTCCCATTGAAGATGTATATTCAATTTGACACATTGAAAGCGAGTTGGGGTTATATGATAAGCCACAAGGCTCACTTGTTTATCTCAGATTGATAAAAAGTTTTTTATTCATGAATTTCAAGACCAAATAAACTTTTTGACATATATGTACATACTGTAAACATGAACATTTTTTGCTACATTTGCAATAAAAAAAAATGGGAAAATTTTCGCCACACGAATACATAGTTAGGTTTTGATATGTTATACATGTATTTAAAAGCAATGACATTGGCCAATATTAAAGACTTTGAGAGAAAAATTACCCTCTCGTGAAATATTTGTCAAACAAAATTGCTGAAATAACACTCCACATTAATAGTATTGGTTAAAGTGTTTTCCTGAACAATTAGTAATTCATTGATATTTCATATTTTCATCAGTGGTTACCAGAGAGTGCCCGCTATGACATAACACGTGGTTATACAGATAAAGCACTGGCAACATTGGAAAGGATTGCTAAAGAAAATGGCAAACCTATGCCATTAGGCAAGCTTGTTGAACCAGGTGCAAAGGTAATAATAGGGTTTGGGTATAAGTGTGTAAACTCTCAAGAATTTTAAAAGCATAATGGAAAAAAACCAAGAATGGGAATCATTATGGTATGAGCATAAGATTACAAAGTCAAGATAACAGTAAACACCAACAATGGCCGAAAATTACAATCACATGCCACAATAGGGCCTGTACGTCTCGTACAATTTTGGAACTTCCGGGACCAAAACCTGTACCCGGAAGTTACATTTTAAACAAAGATATATGACGTTTCAAACAAAAATTTGAACGTCATAATCCTCAAACGTCATATTTCTGCGGGAAACGTTTTCGAATTGCCGGTTTATCGTGGTTTCTTGTGCGTCACATGACGAGACGTACAGACCCTATCCCCAAGGGAACCGCAATAGAAAAACGCATAACAGACTAGAGACAAACATAAATAACAATAGGAACTCAGGATAGCAGGACTTGGTATCGTCACTAGTATAAGCTAGTATGAGCTATGTCATATGTGAAATTGAATTGAAAATTGATGGCAGATTATATTATACATGATAATGTGCATTTGAATAGGATGACAGTGTAATATATATAGAAATAGCTCATGACACAAAAGAACAAAAAAAGCACAACAAAAAGGAAATGAGAAATATAGAATCCACAATCGCATCGAGTGAGAAACGACATTTCTACACTCTCGATAGTTAAATTTTCAAATATTTTAAATGCGACCCCCCCTTTTCTGATGATCCGAAATAAATGTGTTCTTTGGAAGTGACATCATCAGGCATGGTCGCCTTTTTTCATGACATCACAATGGTAAAGTCGGAAAACGGCAAACATATTTGACGTCATAATTGAATTTCATCCAATCACTTGCCAAGAACAACATTCTCTCTAGAGAGGAGAAACATATTTCTCCAACTGTTCAGGAAACATGAAAATGGGACAGAAATTAGAGAAAACAAAAGAACAAATTCCTCTAAACATAAAACAAAGGAAATACAAAAAAAAAATCAAAACAACAAAAGTGGGAAAATGATTGAAGAGGGAATCGCAATTAATTGCGTTGAAAGGTCTGTCATAGATTTTGGTGTGATCCATCAGATAACATATAGATATATATCACTGAATGTTTTTCATTTGTATTTTGAAAATGATATGCTCACTACTCTTCCAAAGTTAATGTGACCCTGCTAATGTGGTAGGAAAAGAGCGACACGACATTTCCACCAGACGTCTTTTGAAAGATTGATGCACACATTGTGGCATTGAAATTTTAAGTGGAAATATATGTTTCCACAAACTGTATGTTTCCACTGAATTCCTGATAGATAATAATAGCTCCATAGTTATTGGGAAAGTGTGTATAAATGTTGGATATATGGAATATAGGACTTTTTAGCTCACCTCACGAAATGAGGGGGGCTTACGTGATACCCCTAGCGTCTGCATCGGCGTCTGGTTAGGAAGAATGGTTAAGGTTCACTCCTGCTTACTGACATGCCCCTCATCAACCATATTGGTATGCCTGATGCATTTTGGGATTATGACTGGAATGCATGCTACGGATGCTGTCTCTGACCTACATTTCACACATGAGCGACTTGGTTAGGTAGAATGGTTTAAGTCCATTCCCGCTTACTGACATGGCTCTCATCAGCCATACTGGTATGTATGATGCATTTTGGGATGACAACAACAATGCATGCTTCGGATGCAGTCTGTAAACTACAATTTATGCATGACTGAATTTGTTAAAAAGAATAATTATAGTCCATTCCTGTTTACTGACATGTGCAACATGTGACAATGCTGTGCAATGAGGTGAGCTTAGCAGGCTGTGGCTGCTTTCTATGCTTATTTTTAAATACTGACTTTATCAAGGCCAGTATCAAGGGAGCATGTTAGGGCTTGCTTGATGCATTATGCCATGATGAAATCCTTATTGAAAACAAAATTTACTATATATATATTTTTTTATTGTTAATTCACAAAAGTATAAATAGAACTTTTTAAGAAATTGAAATAATCTAAAATTTATATTTTAACATGGTTAATGTATTGTTTATTTTAATAGTTGATATTATTCCTTCATTCACTGGATAACATGATGAACATGTCATGAAGTACTTAAGCATAGCAATGCACACATGAGGTCTTCACAGTGACCAGATAATTTCTTGATAACATCCAGTTCAATTATCACCAATAATTTGATATATTCAACAACAGTAAAAAATCTTGCTTATTGTCTCTCCAAACCTTACTTAATGATTAAAAAAGGTAAATATGTGTAAACAAAATTATGAAGAATCTACTGAATGATTTTCAGGCTAAGATTACAGACTTTCACTTAAAAATCATGAAAAGGAACCAAAAAAATGAAGTGAAAAATAATTTTATTTTCTAGGCTACAACCAGAGGAAGTATCAAAGAATTATTTATACCAGAATACAGAAAGACAACTATATTATTATGGATTATCTGGTAAATATGACATAGTGGTCTATAAGGCTGAATGTGCTGTATGAGTTTTTTTGCAAAAAATCAAATTGATAGTATTTATAAAAATGGCATCTTTGACAAATAAAATATATTGCCCCAGAATCATATTTTAGATATAGTCTTAATGATTTTAATTATTACTGATTAATTTGTAATTTTAAGTGGTCCTTGATTGGCATTAATTAGGTGAAATTTATTGTTTATTACCATCATTATCTAATAATAAAAATAATAAATTAAATATGTACCCAAGCTTATAAAATTTAATTTTTTTAAGAAGTTGAATCAAAAACAATATCAAAGCTTATAATATTTAGTAAAGATTATCAAGCAAAATGACTTCATTATTAAATAATGTTTATTTAACAACTAATTATAGCTAAATATAAATATTTTACAAAATATAATTAAAATGCATGTTTTGTTGAGTCCTTCCCTAGTTCACTCCATCTTCTTTTGTATCTATGTACAAATTGTACCTATTTTTGTAGGGATTTAGATATAAAGGAGCCTTTTTGCAATTGAATATTTATTCATCTCCAGCCTGTAAAATGAACCATCAATAATATTTGTGTTTGTGAGAGGGAGGCATTGGCAAAGTGATGCTTTCTGTTGCCACCTACACATATATGGAATTAATGGATACATTTGTGTATTAGAACCAAAAAGGGGAAGATCCATTGGACATGTGTACATGTAGATACAATATCAAACGGGGATACCAAGTATATTTTCTACTTTACAAAAAAAAGGATTTTAATATATATAGTAAAATGTTACAATTAATTGCCACAGTAGGTCTTACTTTGAAATTGACATTCAAAGAAAAAGATTATTAAGACATACCAACACCATTAGCTCTCAGAGCTTTGATTATCTTACAATGTTTTTGATACTAGAAATATCTGAGGAGATTTTTAATGTACAAATCTAAGATACAACAGATTTAGAATGGGAAATGAGGGTTTCACTGACCTGTTAAACCAACTAGCACTATTAAAAAAGAATTTCAACTGATGTGAACCTTGACTTGAGACATTCATAAGTGAACATTTACCTCTTGCTAAAGAAGACTCACACCTCCTGCTTTAAACATTATTATTAGGACATTTATGCTTACCTTTACATGTACATGTATAGAATTTAACATTTACTTCACATTAAACTTTACATTTATAGAATTTTTAATTTACTTCACATTTATTTTTACAAATATATAATTTTATATTTACTTCAAGTTTATCTTTACATATATAGAATTTTACATTCACTTCATGTTTAAATTTACATAATTATGTAAAATCTTATCTTTTAATATTGAATTTCTCATTTAATGCGAGAAACATTTTAAACTAAGACCAATTTAATGCTCGCTACATGTAGTTCCTGATTAAGCCATAATTTTGGTATTAAGTATGTTCAATAACTTTATTTCCCCACAAACAAAATTTAACCAATAGATTTAAGATATCAAAGAAAGATTAACTAGGAACAGATGGTGTTGTTTTATGGGTATTTTGTACTGAGCTTGTAGATTTGATATCATATTTATAAACATATATAATTAGCAGACCAAAAAAAGGGGAAGAGAACTTAAAACATTTATAAACATATATAATTAGGAGGCCAAAACAGGGGAAGAGAACTTAAACTAATTTAAGTACGAAAAAGAAAGGAAATGGGGTAAATGTCAAGGAGACAACATCTCATATCCAGGTTCAAACGACCCAAAACAAAGCATCTAGGGGTCACTGTACGTCTTGAACACAGTGAGGAGCCTCACACCATATAGCAAGCCCTAAATGGCCTCCAAAAAAGGCAAAAAGTGAATAAATCAATGGAAACAAACCACATCCAATAACCCGAAAGTCAAGAAACTAAAATTTTATAAGAAGACAAGGACAAGCCAATGACCAACATATTCCTGACTTGGGATAGGGGCAAAAATTGCGGTGGGGCTAAACTCATTTTCTTGGATCCAAACCCTCCCCTTATGTGTGGTGAATGGCTAAAAATAAATACACAAAAAGACTCGCAGTAAAATTCAAACTAGAAAAAAGTCCAACTTATCAAGACGAGTACCCTTACAATGAAGTACATAAAACATGAAATACTTCTAAATAGATTTCGTATTACAACATCATCAATTATGAAAGAAGAACATTATATTAAATATGAGAAGATGAAAGTATTTTCGAGCTCTTTTTTATGCCCCCGTGAAACGAGGTTTCAGGGGGCATATAGTTTTTGGTCTGTCTGTCTGTTTGTTTGTCTGTTTGTCTGTTTGTCCACAAAAAACTTTAACATTGGGTATATATGATAGGGCTCTCATATTTTGCATGTGTATTCCTTGTGGCAAGACCTTTCAAACGATACCAAAATTTTGGACCTCTTGACCTTGACCTTGACATGTGATGGACTTTTTGAAAAAAATAATAAACTTTAACATTGGGTATATCTTTTGAATGGTAAGTGATATGGCTTTCATATTTTGCATGTGCATTCCTTGTGGCAAGACCTTTTAATTCAGTACCAGAATAGTTGACCTTGTGACCTTGACCTTGGGCTGTGAACAACAGCATAAAAACTTTAACATTGAGCATATCTTTTGAATGGTAAGTAATAGTTCTTTCATAGCTTGCATGTGTATTCCTTGTGGGGAGACCTTTCAGTTGGAACCAGAATATTTGACTTGTGACCTTGACCTTGGCATGTGACTGTCCAGTAAAATTTCACCAAAAAAAATGAAATTATATTTCGTTTTATATTATATTTATATATATAGAAACGAAACTCATTTATGATGAATTGTTTCTTGATTTCTAAAGAATTTTTATTGTAAAAAAGATTTTTTAAATCATTCAGCATATTTTCAGGTACTATAGACATATTATATATATCAATGATGAGGGATGTTACTAAAAATATCTATTATTTCAATTCTTCTCTTCTGTGTATTCCTCCACTTTTGAGGAACCAGTATTGATGATCCCTGGTGTAATCAAAGTACTGATAATACTGATAGACAGAAAACCATGAGTTGGCTGTAAATGTTCCAAAAAGGGGGAGTTTGAAAATTGTTTTCTTAATAATGCTTAGATAAAGATTTGAACGGTTCATTTGGGTGACTTCTGTGTTTGCATCCAATTGCAATCATCATTTAATGTGATTAAAATTTTCTGTTGATACCAGAATTTATTTCTACAAATTATTTTGTCAGAAGGACATTCATTTTCAAAATTTCTTCTTTACTTCTACCCAGGGGCATAAGTGTTTCACAAAACACATCTTGTTAAATCTAGAAATCAGATAAGAAATAGTCTCTCAGAATGTTTTTGAAATGTAGCCATATTATTAAATGCGTAGGTAATTATGTATTTGGAAATACTTTTGACCCAAGCTGAGATTCATAAGTGTAATACAAAAAAAATATTTATTAGGTGATTACATAGATCTTCTTTAAAAATCTTAATTCTTTGATCCTTTTCTCAATATAATTAATTAATTTTTTTGTATAAACAATAGCAAGTCACATTTTAAGTTTGATTGAGCACAGCCAATCAAACCAATCATCCAATGATATTTAATCATTTATGACCAATTAAATTTGTTGTTTTCATAACAACAAGCTGTCATATAATATAAATGTTCCAAAACTTTCAAGTCAGGTCATAAACTCATTTTAGCTTGCTTTCGTACTGTACTCAAAGTTACCAGAAATCAGCAATATGAATATTCATATTAAGACAGACATCAGCACATTGCTAATGAAGATCCGTTTAGAAGACAAACCAGTTATTAAGTCAACAAGACAACTTCCCACCAAACAGACATCAGTTAAGATTACTGCTTCAGTTACTACATCTACTAGCAATGTACCAAAACCATCTACTTCCAAAAGCAAGAAAAGGCGTTCTCGTTGTAGAAGGAGGCAAAATAGACAGCAGTCAAATATTCAGTTACAACCAAGTACTCAAACTACATCAGTGCAGATTATGGCCACAACTACTACATCTACTAGCAATGTACCAAGAATAATCACCTCCAAAAGCAATAAAGAGAGTTCTCGTCGCAGAAGGAGGCAAAGCAAACAGCAATCAAATACACAGTTACCAACCAAACAGACAACTTCATTACAGGTTACTGCCTCAGTTACTACATCTACAAGTAACTTACCAAAAACATCTACTTCTAAACTAGAGAGTTCTCAGTGCAAAAGGAATGATAACAGACAAGGCAACTTCATCCAAGATAACTTTCATATCAACAAATATTCATGGAAGTGCCGTACATTCACAAACCTAAAGGGGTGGTACCATTTTCTTTACAACAGAGTGACAGAGCTTCAACTGATTGTCTACACTCCAACAGCAGACTTAAAAGACGCAGAAGTTTATTTCATCCTTGATCCTTTGTTTACTAGTGTTATGGACTGTGCCTTTCAGTGTTACGAAGTAGTTGTTACAGTGAAGATACAGCACCTATTGGACATTATTTGTAATGTGTTGTGTTAATTACTAGTGAACTTTGAACATGTAGTGCTTTTGCTCCAAGTAACTATCAAACAATTTATAGTGACATTTAGTGCTTTTGTTTGTAGATTTTGAACTTTTAGTGACAATTAGTGCTTATATTTTTTTTAATCATCTATTGTTAAGCGTAAATAAATATTCAGTGCTAGTCACATTTGTGTTTTATTTGTATTTATTAAATGATAAGATTAAGGGAGAAATTTAAGTGAATGCTTATGATACAAACTTATTTCACAACATGGCACAGTACAAATAACCATTACACATGCACATTGAAGGAAACTCATCCAAACACCAAACAAATTATCAAACAAACCCAAGCCAGAAAATCAATATTTAGAAACGATGGACAATATTAATCCAATAATACGTCTGCTAATACAGGTTTACCTGACTTATTTACTTAGTACTTGGAGGACAAAAGCTTGTCCCCTTTCATCTCTTTCTTGACCAATTATCTTCATGCTTCTTTTTTGGAACCCTTTTCCTACTGGTGGTAGTCCAATGCACAGGAACCCCAGTGGTGGCAGTTAGTTTCATTCTGTTTACATGCCATATCCATTATCATCATTTCATTCAAGTCCATATTGGTGTTGTGTTAGTTCTAAGGTGTAGATCTCATTTTGAGATTTGGTTTTTGAAAATGTGTGAGATGGCTCTGGTCCATACAGCAGTGCTACATTGACACTTGTGCAGTGAATGCTCCCCTAACTTTTGATAACCCTGATTTGTTTATATCGTTTGGAGTCCACATCGACTGTTACCTTACTGCCAAGGAATACACATTCTTTAACCTCTTCCACTGTTTTTTTATTGATGGTCATTGATTTTTCTGATTTGGTATTGATAGTCATTGATAGTCATTACCAATGTCTTCTTAAAATTAATTCCCTTTCTTTTTCATTTCTTCAGACATGTTTTAGATGTCTGAATCGTCCAATGACACTTTAAATGTTCTACAAATTCCTTATTTTCATTCATTGTTGTATCCTTCACTTACCAACTGATGCAGAGAGTGAAGAGTAGGGGTTACAGTATACAACCCTGTTTTACACCTTTTGATATTGAAAAACTTAAGAACATCTTTATAATAGAGGTGATTTTACTTAGATTCCATAATTTGAAGTAATTCCATAGTGCTTGTTAGTTTATACTGTCAAAACCTTTGGCAGTGGTCATGCTTCAACCCCTTTGAGACCAACTATAATTTATTTACCATTTTCATGTCATGAAATGGCTTTCCAAATAAATCCAACTGTGTGAAAAGACACTAAAGATGACAAATAAGAAAGTGTGATTTTAGTTTCAATAAAAAATCCAAAACAAGCCATAGATTAACATAGGATCCAATGAAAATAGACCATTTTCTACTCATCTAAAGCAATTTTAGAGATCAAATTGTTTTTAGGAAGGTATGGTAGTTATAAATCAAAAATCTACCGGATAGAATTAATCTGTGGGAAATTCTCTTTTGTCTAATATCTGCCCTGTTTTCATGTTTGCTGAACAGTGGGAAAAATATGTTTCTCCTCCCTAGAGAAAATGTTGTTCTTGGCAAGTGATGGGATGAAGTATGTTTGCCGTTTTCCGACTTTACCATTGTGATGTAAGGAAAAAGTGTGACCATGCCTGATGACCTCACACTCAAAGAACACATTTATTTTGGATCATCAGAAAACAGGGGTCATGTTTTTATCCAAAATCTCCTTATAATCATTAGAGAACTAAAATCCACAACTGTATCTCATGAGAAACAAAATCTCTATATTTTAATTTCATAAATTTTAAATGTGATTGTAGATTCTATATTTCTCCTCTCTACAAAGAAAATTGTTCCTGGCAAATGATTGGTTGAAATTCAATTACAATGTCAAATATGTTTGCTTTTTCCTACATAACCATTGTGACGCCATGAAGAATGTGACCATGCCTGATGACATCACTCTCAAAGAACACAATTATTTCGAATCATCAGAAA
>MJUU01009144.1:26769-38981 GCA_002080025.1 Modiolus philippinarum
GGGTCAGCTCCTTGAAATCATCACATCTGTACTTCATGAAAAATGACATTTCTACACTCTTGATAGTTAAATTTTCAAATATTTTAAATGCTCAACAAACCTCACCTTTTAAAATTTGAAAATTTAACTACTATGAAAGTACTATTGAAAAGATATATCATATTTGGGAGGGGTATTTTCGAAAAATACTAGTCGAGAGATGTTATATTTCCCGAGCCCAACGGGCGAGGGAAATTGCATTCTCGAGACTGGTATTTTTCGCAATTTCCCCGACCAAACATGATATATCTGTTTAATTCTACCAAATGACTTTATGTAAAGGGCACAGATGACGTTGTTTTGAAATTTTTACAAGCGTCTTAGTGAAGGGTAAAAAAGGGCAAATTTTAAGCAAATACCCCGGCAGAGGGTAAAAAGGGACAAATTTTTAGGCAAATACCCCGCTGCTTAGAAACTTGCTTGAAATGTCATGGATTTGTCAAAAATACACCGGTATTCGACCAATCAAATTGCAGCTTTCTATCATAAGGTAGAATTATGTTTTTAATTTGGGGTTTCAATTTTAGTGAAATTCATGGTTAGCTAAATCCACGAAATTAAGTTCCTGGTGAAATTGATTTTTCCTTGGAGATGTATGCACAGAACTGGAAACCACAAATTTAAGAACCCGAAAGGAGTACTACTTAGGAAAATTGGTGTCCATGAATGTCTAGTGTAGAAATGCTGTTTCTCACTTGATAAAGTTGTGGATTATATATAATATTTTTAGACAACAATTTACAGATTGAATTAATTTTATTAATGATACTTTAATACGTAATGGGTCTCTTCATCCTATATGATTTTACCACTGATTATTAATTCAATTAAGATGGCCACCTTGATTGATTCTTGTTTTTCATTTTGATACATGGAAAATAATCTAAACTGAAAGCCTGTGTGTTTCAGCAAACTGATACCTTTCAGATAATGTCTCAGGATAGCATACCTGCCAACTATATGATGCTCATGATGGTTTTGTTGTGTGCAACTCAAAGCATATCATAAAACCTATAAAGGGGTCTTTAAAGCCACTTCCATGTGATTTTTTAGCATCCTCATGACATTACAATTACCGTATATTGGGTTATTTTTCGTGTCAGCTTTTGTTCGCGATTTTAGTGTAAAACAGGCCAGTGAAAAATTCTCTAAGTACACAATTCGCGTTTTGTTACCCCATCTAATGCATTTGAATGGGCAGTGAAATTTATACATAGGTTGAAATTTGCGTATGATTGCCTACCGCGAACATAGCGAAAATTAGACAGACGCAAAGAAATCCAGATGTACGGTATCATACAATAAAAAAAAATTACTGATTTGGTAGCAAAGAATAAATAATTGCTCCTCAAAATCTCTAATTTGATGCTCCCACAAGGGAAAACCCCAAATGAATAGGGTAATTTGGCATTTTGCAAGCCACATAAGAATTTTAGGCATGTTTGCAGTGTTCTCCCCAGGATTTTGTGAT
This sequence comes from Modiolus philippinarum, assembly GCA_002080025.1. Classification (NCBI taxonomy): domain Eukaryota; kingdom Metazoa; phylum Mollusca; class Bivalvia; order Mytilida; family Modiolidae; genus Modiolus; species Modiolus philippinarum. The sequence goes on from MJUU01009144.1 coordinate 28,280, forward strand.
AGAGTATGGGCATTTTCTGAGCGATGATCTGTGTCACGAAAATGTCTGCATAATGTGCAGACATCATGGAAGGATATTGTTTGAAATGTTTTTTTCATAGGCATCTTTTAAGTGACAGTCTCAAGCATATTAACTCCAGTCATTTTGTTTCTTCTGTCATTTTTGTCTCGCCTGCATACACGGCGTGGCGACGTAAACTTTCATGTTAAGTTTTTGTGATTAGGTCATTTCCCCAGTAACTAAGTGGTAGGTCAATGATATTTGGTATATAGGTCAGTCTTGAGTAGTACATGACAGTCTGCCATATGGCCTTTGTCTGTGACCTCAATTCACGGTCCAATGAACATGTTAAGTTTTAGTGCTTAGTTTAGTTTATCAGTAACTATAAGTGGTAGGTCAATGATAAGTGGTATGTAGGTTGGTCTTAGGTAGTTCATGACAGTCTGTCATATGGCTTTTGTCCTTGACCTCAATTTCACGGTCTAGTGAACATGTTAAGTTTTTTTGCTTAGTTTAGTTTCTCAGTAACTATAAGTCAGGTATGTCAATGATGTATGGTATGTAGGTTGGTCTTAGGTAGTACATGACAGTCTGTCATATGACTTTTGTCCTTGACCTCAATTTCATGGCCTAGTGAATATGTGAAGTTTTTCTGATTAGGTCATTTCTCAGTAACTATAAGTGGTAGGTCAATGATATTTGATATATTGGATGGTCTTGGGAAGTATATGACAGTCTGCAATATGGCTTTTGTCTGTGACCTCAATTTCACGGTCCAATGAATGTTAAGTTTTTGGTTTTTAGTTTAGTTTCTCAGTAACTATAAATGGTAGGTCAATGATATATGGTATGTAGGTTGGTCTTAGGTAGTACATGACAGTCTGTCATATTGCTTTTGTCCGTGACCTTAATTTCACAGTCTAGTAAGCATGTTAAGTTTTTTGGGATTATTTCATTTTCTCAGTAAATATTAGTGGTAGGTCAATGATATTTGGTATATAGGTTGGTATTGGGTAGTACATGACAGTCTGTTATATGGCTTTTGTCTGTGACCTCAATTTCACGGTCAAGTGATCATGTTAAGTTTCCCAGTATCTATTAAGGTAAGGTCAATAATATTTGGTATGTGGAGTTGTCTTAGATGGAACATGACATCCTGCTATTTGGCTTTAGCCCTTGACCTCATTTCACGGTCTAGTGAACATGTTTGGTTTTTCAGTATCTATCAGTGGTAGGTCACTGATATTTGGCATTTTGGTTTTTGGCGATACATGACAGTCTGCTATATTGCTTTTGTCAGTTACCCTTATTTCACAGTCAGTTAGAGTTTTCACATCAATTTTGCGTCAAAGTAGGGACTGGCGAGACATCAATTTGGGTCTACACTTGTTATTTTGTTTATCTTTTTATCATGCTTATGTTATTGGATAGCAGATTTCATTCCTTGTACCTTTGACAAGTCTAGAGCAAACAAAGGAAACCACCAGCATTGCATGGTGCAAATGCAAAAGGATATACAAATGACTAAATGACCCTCCCCCTTTTTGTGTGCAATCAAAAACGAGTTTCTCCTACATTCTATTGTAAAAAAAAGGTCATATCTGTGGCTAAGACTCAATGGGAAAAGTTTTTCACTAAATTGACGATATCAGCGTTTCGCACCTCTAGCGGAATATCAGGTTAGATAACTCCAATAGGCTTGTAAGAGGATGTTTCTACCATTGTGATCTATGATAAATCTGCACAATTTCATATTAATTTACAAGCTTCCAGTTTAGTTGTTCAGCCAAATTTTTTTATCTTGATGATAATTGACGTATATACTATCAAATCAATACGGTGATTTTCTTGATTTACCTGTAATGAGAGGCCTGTCAGTTGTTTACCTGTAATATGATTAGACACTGAAATTCGATTACTAAGTATATTGTAAGCTTCAGATTTGAATTATGTTTAGTGGGGTATGTCTTGTATAATTAAATTATATGTTTGTTGTTTTTAGTGACATGCATACCACCTGTTGATATTCTGATCACCTTAATTAAATTCACCTGGACAATCATCTTTTGAAGTGACCGGTCTATAGGCATAATGCATTGTTGCTACATTAAAGAGTAAAGTTTACATAACATGCTCAGATCATTATTTAGTTTATTCAAATTTTATTTTGTGTATACCGTCAATATAGACAATTTGAGAATCTCTGATTTTGTCGTATCATAGGTCACATGACATCATAAAATGCTAAAGTTTTATGCCAGAAGGACTACAAACACTTCTTTTTAGCTAAACAGTAGTTATAATTATAATAAATTGTCACATAAATAGCAGAAACATTATGCTTAAACTGTTTGTTTATTGTTTATGCAACATGTTACCTGAGCAAAAAATATGGCGTCATGTGAAAAAAATAAACAGGATGTGAAAAATATCAACCAGAAGGAATGCATTGGGGTGAAAATTATAGCCTAGGTGGGCGCAGATCCAGACAATTTGAAAAGGGGGGTTCTAAATAGTATATAAAGAAAATATCACGAAAATTTTTGGGGGGTTTTCTTAGTAAAACACTTGGATATTCATTAAAAAATGATTGCCCCCAAAAAAGGGGGTTCCAACCCCCGGAACCCCGCTTGGATCCGCCAATGCTAGGGTAACGAGGAAAGAGTTGGGATAGAGAATTATAGCGTAGGGATACCCCAACGCTAAAAGGGCCTGGGGAGAACACTGGTTTGAGTATTATTATTTCCAGTTTTGCATAAAATGATAAGTATTATATGATAACCTCTTTCTTACTGCTATCTGTCCTGTCTATCCCTCTCTGTGTCAGCATTTTCTTACTATGGTATTGTGATGCATATAAATAATACATAACTAATTATTACAGGTTAGTGTCAGCATTTTCTTACTATGGTATTGTGTTGATGACTACAGAGTTGTTTGAGATTTCTGATGGCTGTCACGGTAGGTTAATTTAGTCATAACATGGATGTTGTGGTTTGAATGAGATTTTAACAGGCTGCTGTTACCAAATAAGTATCAGATATTCAGGTCAATTTTGTTGTTTTTATTTACATACAAGCCTGTCAAATAATCACTATACCTCGGTGTAAGATTTTGTTAGATTTTGAAAGATCTAACTGTTGAATCAAATTACCACAGAAAAATATAGCTAAATTTGCTTGATTGTTGTGAGGTCCACACAAGTTGCATAAGACTCGAAAAATGTTGAGCCAATTTGAATTCAGCATCACAGATCTGAAACTTCATTTAAAGTCTTAAAGTAACTAAGATAAAATTATGTATAAAATTCCTGAGTTCTTTCTTTGATGATCATTTTTGAGATTTCATAAAATTTAATAAATTAAAGGAGTTATCTCCCCTGTGAATATGGCATCTTGTAATATGGTTCAAATGCTATAGGCAGTACTATACATAATAGGTGGGTAACAGTGGGTTGGAAAAGAAAGCAGGATTGGCCTAATTAAATAAGGGCTACTCAGGATCATCATAAAAAAGTACACATGAAAAAGGAAATCATGTCCAGGTGACACTAAAAACTTTGGAAATTTTATGAACCAGGAAAAAACTGCCTGTTAAATATTTTCCTGTCCATGAAATGGGAAACTTGACATTGTGAAAGAAATGTCCCACCATTGCGACCCCCTATTATATATGTAATCTGAACAATCTTTACCTGTTGAATGTATCCCCATCTATATCACACTATACTATCATTACAGTAAGTTCATATTACAAATAAATACCTAATTAATCTTTGTGTAAAATACTAACATTGATGGCTCTCATATTAACATGATAGCTGCTAATTTTTTGCAGGAAATGCAGCTAAGGGTATAGAGTTTATAAGTTTTATTTATTTGCTACAAAATACAAAGGAAAAGAAGAGAAATGTCAGAATACTAGATATATATATTTTGTTAGAGAAGTTTGCTAATTGACCATATGATTAATAAGATTTTGCAATATGTGAGGGTATAACTCCCTCCTCCTTGCATCAAGAGTACCACCAAAATAAGAGATGAAGTCCAGAGTCTGTTTTTGATTTTTTAAAGAATTTTTTGGATTTGGAATACAAGTACAGAATGCTTCAACTTTTATGTACATGGAGTCCGTGGACTCAAGCGGTCAAGTCCAAAGTATGCCCAAAATAAGATCAAAGTCCTGAGCCAAGAAAGAAAGGAGGTTATACCCTCATATGTAAATGTAACAGTATGTCCAGTCAAGGACATGGATCTTCAATAGATTTGCATCATTCTGTTTAGAAATTGTTTTAAAAAAAGGGCATTTCAGAAGCCTTTACAAATAAGGGAGGAGTGTTCATGTTGTGTTATTTATATTGGAATGTCAAAATCGTACTGGGTATTGTAAAGGAAAATTGTATTTTTGTTTAAAGTTTATTAAGAAAATAACTATATACTTCTCTTGATTTGGAAACATACATGAGTGTTGCCCTGTATTACATTTGTCATAAATTTTGACATCCACAAAAATATATATCAGTTTTCCCCATTTCTCTTCTTTTCTTTATCCTTTATCAATCTGATAGGGAGATATGTTTATATATATACATTCACACCCTGATTAACCTGGTATATTTATCTTCAAATGAAATGCAACAAGCGATTCATTGACAAACACTAGATTTATTCAAAATATGTGTTTTGCTTCCCAATTGTCAGAATTTCTTAACTGTAGTCCCTCCATTATCAAATTCTTACCACTGCAAGTTCCAGGCCTTATGGTGGAGGTGGCCTCTGGTGGGAGAATATTTTGCAAAAAGAACAATGCTAATGTTTTGTATTTTTGCTTTTGTAGGGAAGGTCACATGCCTCTTTGGGGAGGGGCATTATCATGGAAGGGACACTGTAAAAAATAATTTTCTTTTCTCATTAGCAGTACTTTTATTCCAAAAATACTGACAATATCAAAAATTACTATCTCCTTTTATAATGATCATAATCTAGTGTTTATCAAAATTTTAATGAGATTTTTCATTGCATATTCTATATTTTTATTGGAAACAGGTACATGATCTAGTTGTCATAAAAAATGAATGTCCCATTGATAACTAATTGGAGGTGATAATAAAATTACCAAACAGTCCATGATAATAAAAGACAAATTAGGTGGAAACCACCTGAAAATTGTCGACTACAATGGTCCTGACTTGGAACAGGCATTTCAAATGAAATGGTGGGTTAAACCTGTTGTATGGCATGCCAAACGTAGTGTCTGGTAGCAGCTCAACAGCAATTGCTATTGAAAAGTTATAGACAGTTATGGCGGATTTCCCAGATGATTAACATATTTTATTTGCAATTCTTGAATGAACATACCAATATTCCTCTAGTAACACCCATAAAACTCCTTCTAAACTCCTGTCTTTTGTCTGTTAATCAATTACTCAACTTTCTATAGAATTCTATTGTATACCAATTTGTACTGCCCGAATGGGTTTACCTTGATACTCCAGTGAAGACAAATTGGTATACAATAGAATTCTATAGAAAGTTGAGTAATTGATTAACAGACAAAAGACAGGAGTTTAGAAGGAGTTTTATAGGTGTTACTAGAGGAATATTGGTATGTTCATTGAAGAATTGCAAATAAAATACGTTAACCATCTGGAAAATCCGCCATAAAAGAAATGATCATCCCAGTACTATGGAATACTATAATGGTGTAATGGTTAGTGATGTTAGCTTGGAGTGTTGGACTTGTTCTTGGTTGGGTAAAGCCTTAGGATTGGTAAAAAAACAGCTGTTTGCAAATTACATTGGAACTTCCATGGCTCTAACACATCAATAGACTGATGAAAAAAGGTCAAGGTAGAAGGGTGTTCGAGCTACTGAGGTCAAATTACTTGTACAAAGGGACCATAAAAAGGGTTTGATATACCCATGGTTTTCAAGATATTGCTATTTTAGCCACTAAAGTTCAACAGTATGCTCCATTTTTGTCCAATTCTGCTGCTAATTAAAAGTCATGGTGATGGCTGTTTAAAACATTGAAAACTATAGGAATAATAATTGCAAGTCATTAATATTCTTCATGCAGACAATCAGTTTCAGAAAACCTTAAATTGACATTGTTTGCCTGACCCCTTTATCATGGAAGTTTTTTGCAAGCCAATTTTCTTGTGAAAATGAGCAAAAATTATACTAACCATCTGTCTTGAACAATTATTTTGATTTCGTACCATGCAGTTTTTTACTCTTTTACCTTGATGCTTTGTGCTTAGTTTAAAATTCACAACAACATATTTTACTGTGTTTTCCTGGCTTAAGGTTGAACTTTTGGTCTCACACACTTGAGGCAAGTATGGTTACCATAAAAAGGGCTCAGACTGTTGCCTTAAAATGACGTATTAGACCATGTACCTGTATTATTTACAATTTTTATACGATTTACTATATATGTTTGAACTAACATTATTTTCTGCTCTTGTATAATGAAGTAGTTCTGTATATATGTGTGTTATGTATAGCATCAACAAAATCATACATTTATATTTTGGGGAACTTAATTTTAGTTTCCTTAAATAATATTATTTGTGATGATATGAGAGAAGGAAGATTACAGGGATACTTTTTTATTTTGATTTTTTAACATCAAAGATTCAGTAAAGAGGACTTATTGCTTAATGCCAATGCCTCTGGTGGCAGTAAAAGCTGGTACTTTCCTCTTGATAAAAAAATGAATAAATTTGCTTTTGGTGGCAGTGAAAGATGCTACTTTGTCATTGATGAAAAATGATAATTTGTGAAATAAAAAATTGTTATAATTTCACTCTAGGAAGTGGAGTTCTTTGTGTTGTTAGTTGTTTTAATTTTTTCTTGAGTTAAATATAAAATTGATTGATATTTTTTGAGAAACTGTCCCTTATACAATATATCCAAACTAAAACTTGTGATGTTACCACTTGTTTGCTAATTCTTATACCTAGAGTAAAGGGGTCAAAATACCATATTACACCGGTACTCTATGTTCAATTAGTTTGTGAATATTTTGTGATAGCATAAATCCTCTCATAGGCCAATAATTAATTTTGCATTGATTTAAGGAAAAATCCAAATTGAAATTCTTTGTGTCTTTGCTATTTGTTACCTTGTATAAAGTTGACCTTTATTTTCAGTTAATTTACTTCATGTAGTATATGTTACATATTGAGAAAACACTGATATTACTTCTGTATATTTGACAGGATCAACAAAAAAGGTAACAGAAACATGTTTTGTAGAATGTAAAGGACTGACTACATCAGATTATGTGGATCTTACATGGACTACTTTTGCTGAATTTCCAGGTAACCATCACAACACTTGAAATCAAATGGAAAATAACATATAACAAAATACTGAAGTTACGGTGAATTTAATTTCTGCATATGCGCATTTCGACAACTTATGTCTCTTCAGTACAGATAAAATCCAAATATTTGGAAGACCATAAATTCAAAGATGTTTAAGAACTGATAGAGAACAGATAACCAATATGATCTATATGTTAAGCCAAAATCAGCTAAGGACAGAGCTTTGCATGAGGGAGATACTCCTTAGTTTTCAACAAACTTTACAAAAATTTAGATTTTGTAAGGTTCCAAAATAAATCGTCTTTTTGGTCAGCACCGAAGTACTGACTACTGGGCTGATGAATACCTTCGGGGACTAACAGTCCACCAGCAGTTGCATCGACCATCTATTGTTCATTAGACCATTTTGGAAAAGAAATATGCTTTCACCTGTTAATTATTTTCTAGCAAATTTAACCACCATCTGACTGATGTGATAAATAGTGAGAGAACAACTCGAGGGGAATTTCCCACCAAATCTATTCGGAACATAAGGCGCTGTGTTTTACATTAAGTCATTAGAGAAACATTTTCTACAACTTAAACACATTAATTATGAAATTTCTCACATCTTGTTTAATAAATTTTCAAATGTTTAAAAACTTGGCAAGACTCGTTTTCAAACATTTGCAAAATTTATTTAACTTGATATGAGAAATTTCTTATTCAACTTAGTTCTCGTTGTAGAAACTATATATAGGCTCTTCACCAATATATAATTTACTGACTGTGTTTATACTATATTAGGTTACTAACAAACTAAGTAATACATAATCTACACAACATTAAAAGGTGGACTTAAACAAAATGAGATGACAAGTTTCCATACTTGATGTCACTTCATGATAGATTGAAGTATAGAAAAATGGTATTGAGATAACTGTGTCATATTAATTATGATAACAAAAACAGAAAACACCTGCATCACCTTCAAGGTGATAACTATTTAACATCAAAAGCAGGCCTGCCAACTTTCCCACTTTCTGAGGATTTTTTAGGGAAAACCGCAGTGGAGGCTCCAAAAATCAAAAGTTGAAATTCCAAATAAAAGACACTTGAAGACAATTAAACAAATGAGAAAGAGTTCAATGTAATGATGAAACACATTAGAACACTATAAACAACAAAAGTATACCATAAGACCCCCTATAGCCAAGTTATTAGGAGTTTCCTTATTTGACACAAAGCGAAACCCCCTTAGCAATTTTCAAAAGTTTGCAGGCATGCAAAAGATGAGCCTTTAAGTTTCCATGCTTAAAAATATTGCAGTGCTTTATAATGGATACATTTCTTGTAGGGCTATTTGTAACGGTGGTTATTATAGAGAAGATTGGAAGAAAGTTCACCATGGCATTTGAATTCTTTGTCTTTACAGTGTTTGTTTTATTGTCAAATATATGTACATCTAGGTGAGTCATTTTGAAACAGATTTGTGACAGTTTGTTAATTTTTGATAAAAAAATAATCAGATATGTTTTACTTTTTAAATGCAGATTGTAACACCATTTTGTGATACAAGTTGTCTTTGAATGCTCCATTGTTATATATATATATATATATATATATATATATATGTCCAACTTTGGTGGCCACCTTGGATTTTAGAAAGACTGTTTAATCAGACTATGGTAAACGAAACAAAGTTGGTAAAGAATTTCATCATGAACATTTTTTCTCCAAACAAAAGATCACCCTACTCTTCATTTGATGCTGACATACATTAATTTAAATTTCTTGGTAAAATAAGAATAATAGTAATTACCTGTTAAAAAATTCATAACTTTTATTTATAACAGCAAAGTTTTTCTCTTATACCTTAAAGTACAGCCCAAGGGTCATCTGCGTCTGCATAGCATAACCTTGGTTCTAGTGAATGGATTAGTATGATGTTCATTTCCATATACCTAATTTTATAGATGTGATAACAGTTCATAATTAGGGTTAATAGTTTTGTAATATGTATTTTCCATCTTGCAGATTTTTCCATTGTCTGATTGCCGATCCAGACTTTGTAAGCAAATGAAGAAATATTATAGTCTCAAATTCTATGAAAAAAACTTAAGAATAACAAAGTTATTGCTAATACATGTAGATATAATTACATACATATTTTGATTATAGTCATTAATACAAAAACAAAGTTTTACATTATTTGACTCTTTATACAGTTCTATTTTCATTTTATTTTTCAGACCTGTTCTAACATTTTTTTTGTTCGTAGCTAGAGCTTTTATATCAGGGGCATTCCAAGCAGCCTATGTCTATACTCCTGAGGTATGTTATATACAAACATGTAGGGTCAGGTATCAGTGTTTATATCGGGCATTCCAAGCAGCCTATGTCTATACTCCTGAGGTTTGATATATAGGGTCAGGTATCAGTATTTATATCAGGGGCATTCCAAGCACCCTATGTCTATACTCCTGAGGTATGTTATATAGGGTCAGGTATCAGTGTTTATATCAGGGGCATTCCAAGCAGCCTATGTCTATACTCCTGAGGTTTGATATATAGGGTCAGGTATCAGTATTTATATCAGGGGCATTCCAAGCAGCCTATGTCTATACTCCTGAGGTTTGATATTTAGGGTCAGGTATCAGTATTTATATCAGGGGCATTCCAAGCAGCCTATGTCTGTACTCGTGAGGTTTGATATATAGGGTCAGGTATCAGTATTTATATTAGGGGCATTCCAGGCAGCCTATGTCTATACTCCTGAGGTTTGAAATATAGGGTCAGGTATCAGTATTTATATCAGGGGCATTCCAAGCAGCCTATGTCTGTACTCCTGAGGTATGTTATATAGGATCGGGTATCAGTATTTATATCAGGGACATTCCAAGCAGCCTATGTCTACACTCCTGAGGTTTGATATATAGGACCAGGTATCAGTATTTTTATCAGGGGCATTCCAAGCAGCCTATGTCTATACTCCTGAGGTTTGATATATAGGGTCAGGTATCAGTATTTATACCAGGGGCATTCCAAGCAGCCTATGTCTATACTCCTGAGGTATGTTATATAGGATTTATATCAGGGGCATTTCAAGCAGCCTATGTCTATACTCCTGAGGTATGTTATACATGTATAGGATTTATATCAGGGGCATTCCAAGCAGCCTATGTCTATACTCCTGAGGTATGTTATATAGGGTCAGGTATCAGTATTTATATCAGGGGCATTCCAAGCAGCCTATGTCTGTACTTCTGAGGTATGTTATATAGGGTCAGGTATCAGTATTTATATCAGGGGCATTCCAAGCAGCCAATGTCTATACTCCTGAGGTTTGTTATATAGGGTCAGGTATCAGTATTTATATCAGGGGCATTC
>MJUU01009144.1:71209-85335 GCA_002080025.1 Modiolus philippinarum
AATTGGATTTCAAAAATATTTGATTCCAATTTTGGTAAATTTCCTGAATGTCTCAAAGACCACTTATTTTTTGGAATTCTACCTAGCAACCATTCTTAAAATGTTTGTGTAGTTTAGGATGAACATTTTGATAAATATATGATTCCAATTTTGGTAAATTTCCTGAAAGTCTCAAAGACCACTTATTTTTTGGAATTCTACCTAGCAACCATACTTAAATTGTTTATTTTGTTTAGGAAAAACATTTTCATCAAGTGGATTTAAAAAATATTGATTCCAATCTTGGTAAATTTCCTGAAAGTCTCAAAGACCACTTATTTTTTGGAATTCTACTTAGCAAGCATATATCCTAGAATTCTTTTAGTAACAAAAATGACTATCAATAGGTAGATTTAAAAAATAATGAACAAAATATGCCTAGGGTGTATAACAACTGTTTTCTGTATCAAACAGGGAATGTGGGGATAGCTGTCGTTTCCGACAACATCTAGTTTGTATTTAAACAATCTTGAAGTTGCATTTTTTGTTTCAAAATTTAGCTTTTTTATTATCTTAATTTATTTTTATTTTGTATTTATCTATTTTGTTTGCTATCGCCCTATACTCCATTTCTACCTTTATTTATCTAAATTTACCTGAAAAATCGTTGAAAATATTCAAACTTTCAGTTTTTACTTCATTTATTACTTTTGTAAGTTTTCCCTTCAAAAGGACGTCTTTTCTTAACATTTTATAATATGACATCTTTGGCTTTCCACACATTTCTATTTTTAGGTGGGGATACATCTACACTGTATTTTTAGACGTTCACAACAATTGTGGAACAAGGAGCTTAAGAGATGATTTTGACACGGAAAATCAGTATTTATAGGTCATATTAAACAGTCAGGGGCATCATCAAAAACAGTTATAAATTTAATAATCTCTACTGGTTAGATTTTTTCAATTTTTAATTACCTCCCTGAGGGAAAATTGCAGAAATAGCTAAAATTGGTTATTTCTTCTACAACATGTCAAATTTTCAACCAGCTCCGATTCAAGAAACTTGAACAACAAAACCACATGGGTTGTGTAAATTTCAAAAGATATTGATAAAGGAGAACATCTCAATTATCAATGAACTGCTTATATTAGATAATGAACATTTAATTGGCATTTAGAGTCCCTTTGGGGCTTGAATTTGACCAACATGCGTACCATGTTCCTGATGGTGTGTATCATATGTTATGGTTTCAAATTATAAAGGAAATGTTAATTTATCAAACATTGTTGTCAAAGAAAAATACCAGCACAAATGAGAAAAATTTATCATGGCCACAATCAGAATTTAAAGATCAAAGGAAATTCAAAAATAACAATTTTCCATTACTTATTGAAAATAAAAATAACTGAAAATGGTTATAAAATTTACATGTATAACTGTTTTTGGTGATGCCCCGACTGTTAAATCGGTATTAGTGGGAAATACCGGTTTTCTTGTAAATTTAAGAAATTGCAGTTACTTATTCCTCTTAAAGGCACTTTCCCAATTTGTTATTTATTTTGAGAGATGTTAACTCTAGAACATTCAAATTCTGTACAGAAAAGTTTCGAGTGATGACTGAATTAACTTCTGAATGCAATACTAAAAATACTGACCTATCGGAATAAGGTTATTATCAAATTTAGGTCATGGCACAATAAAAGTTATATAAGGGAGCAACCATTTGATTTTGGGGGGGGGGGACTATGGTCAAATTTTTTTTTAAAAAGGCAGGACGGTTACCTATAGCTAAAAAAAATCCAGGATGACTATGCGGGTTAATCCAGGACAGGCTTCGAACAAAAATAAGCCAGGATAGAAGTTGCACACAAAAAAAAATGCAGGATGAAAAATTTGACCATACCCCCCCCCCCCCCCTAGGAAATCAAATGGTTGCTCCCTAAGTCCCAGTCCTCATCACAGGTCAAAATGTCCAAGTCTGAAATTAAACATGGCCGAAATTTCATTTGGCCCCTTGTGGGTCCATGTTTTAGAAACAGAAAGGAGTCAACATACAACATGCAAGAAATGGAGGGGAAAAACAAATCGGACCCTCTAAAGTGGATGGATACTACGGGAACGATAAAGATTAATAGGCCGACACGTCTTGGAACCCCCTTTGCTATAAAATGAAAAAAATGGAGGGGTCAGACGCCCTGAGACGGACTGAGGCCGGATTGTCCAAGGCCAAATTGACAATAGACTGGTACTGTTTTAATCTAGAAAGCCTTATTGTCAGAAGTAACCTAAACATAATTAAGCAAAATACCTTGCGAATATCGTCGCAAATCTCTCAATTCTTGTCCCAGCCATGGTTTGAGATCGGTGTCAAACCTGCTCTTGCTAAGACAGGAGTATCTATGTGATTGATAAAACGTTTTTATAACTTAGTATTATTTATCAATTAAGTGGACTTCCGGTTTCTTGACCGCAGCAGGTGGTTGTTAAAAAATTGTACTCTTCAATTTTAATTGAAAATTATGTGGGATCCGTTCTCAGTTTTGTAAAATATGAAGTTTAAGAGGTAAAAGAAATAAGGTTTACAGATGACTGTATTTCGAATTCATCTTAATGTTATCAAGAAAATTGGAAAAGCCCATCCTAAAAGTGAAACACGCAAATGAAAATTATGTGGGCCGCATATTTCAAAATTGCAAATAGTAACTTATATTCATGCACAAATTTACATGTATCAGGTATGGAAAGCTCTTATTGTCAATTGTTAGACACAGAACTAGGGATCTCATGTGATTTTTAAAATGAAATACTAGAATTCTTCTTCCAGTGTCAATATAGTCACTGGACTACTCTTATTACAAAACAGCCTAGAAATCGCCCCTACCTTGTTTAGTCTAGCTGGGCGAGACCCTCAAAAATGCACATTTTACCCTTATTTTGTGACAAGCCAGCCGCCGATTTTAAAGACCTATATCATTAACTCTGGGAAATTCCTTGTACATAATTAGCGAATTTTCTTTTTTAACTGTACATGATCGGGGCACCCAAAGACAAATATCACAAAAATACCACGTGACTGGGGCCCTCAAGGTCATTTGTGAAGTTTCCCATTATAAATCTATGGAGATTTCTTTTAACATATACATGTTCTGTGACCTTTTGGACTTAAAAAAAAAGATTTTCTGCTGAAAATATTTTGCATTTACCTTTACTCTTTCACCAATGTGATAATAAGACTGCAGGTTTATTTAAATTGGAGCAGGACAAGTTCAATTGAAACAGGAAATTTCCGTGTAGTGAAAACATGGAAAATATCACTACATTTTTTAGTGGAAAAATGCGGCACCAAACTTTAAAATTGCATTTTCCTGTACTTAAAAGTCAGTTTTAACAATATATGTACCTATGTACATGATGTAGAGTAAAAGTAAAATCCCTGGGAGAAATTTATTTTGTCCAGTAACCTCTGTTTTGTAATGTAATGAATTTTGTGTGAAAAACCATGCCATTTTGTAGCAAATTTTAGAAAAATGACCAGAAAGCTCAGCTTCTTACAGGAAAACTATAGAACCAAGGTCCAATATTTTTTTATATTTGTACTATATGGAAAGGTGTCTTTCAAACTAGCACTTTTTTATTTCGAGTTTCGGTATCTGTGGTGGCTTTGATGCCCATGGCACCGTATTCTCAAATTTGTCATCCTTTTTTTTCTCGTACTTTTTATTCAACATTGAGTTACTATAAATTCAATTGCATTTACCATTTTTGTGCATGCAGATTTAAATAGCCTATATACTCCTCTTTCAAAATGTAATCAGATTTTAGGGCAACAATCAGCCTATTTCCGCATAAATGCATTGGAATTTACATTTGCCGGTAAAAGTTTGGATAAAAATCGGAATTTCAAGTTTCACAAGGAGTAAAAGGTGCCCTTCTTTATGACGTTATTCCTATTGACTCTAATACCCAAGAGCAATAATACTGGTATCAAATAAAAGAGCAAGGATGGCCCTTTCTGATGATGGCCTACATATGACCCCATATAATACATGCAGCTCGCTACATTAGATATACCAAATCTATATAGAAGTATTTCAATTGAAGTTTCATATGTAAGAAGGCTTGATATCATAGTCAACTGAAATTATGTCCTTAGCTAGCTGTCAGTAACTGCGAGCATTTGTCCGGATAGTACCTGTGTGTATTGTCTTCATGTTTTATGTACTTCATTGTAAGGGTACTCATCTTGATAACTTGGACTATTTTCTAGTTTGATTTTTACTGTGAGTCTTTTTGTGTATTTATTTTTTAGCCATTCACCACACATAGGGGGAGGGTTTGGATCCAAGAAAACGAGTTTAACCCCACCGCAATTTTTGCGCCTGTCCCAAGTCAGGAATATGTTGGTGATTGGCTTGTCCGTGTCTTCTTATAAAATTTTAGTTTCTTGATATTTGGGTTATTGGATGTGGTTTGTTTCCATTGATTTATCCACTTTTTTACCCTTTTGGGGCCATTTAGGGCTTGCTATATGGTGTGAGGTTCCTCACTGTGTTGAAGACCATACAATGACCCCTAGATGCTTTGTTTTGGGTCATTTAAACCTGGATATGGGATGTTGTCTCTTTGACATTTACCCCATTTCCTTTCTTTTTCATAGTTGTATGGAGATTCCCATATGTCACACATGAAATGGGACCAGCTGAAACCCCTAACAGAACCAAATTCAAGTTGTGATATACTGTACAGCTCACACGGATGAACGCAAAGTCCTTGTTTTGGGGTGGATTTACGTGACATGGACTAATTAGGTAATTCCGTGTAGCAGGGTGGACAATCACGTGACCCAACGTGGACAAATTTTGAAAACAGAATCCTCTTGGAACCATCAGGGCCACACCGAGAAATTTTTACATGTAACGGTTACATATATATGTTTGATTTCATTGCAAAAGTACAAATCGAGGAATATTTACATCCTTCTGCAGCCGTATTCTGGGACTAGTTATATTCGTCACAATTGTATCGTAGTGTATGAACTTAAACAAAAGGAATGAATAAATAAAACAATCAACGTTCTTAGATGTGTATTTGTTTTCAAAAGGAAGTTTGATTGAGCGCCCCTACCTAATTTGTATTCATATTACTTGAGATATTGATTTTTTTCATTGGTCGGTTTTTAAATCTATTTGTAGAAAATTACCTATGTGTATCTACTATTTATATAATGGGTTCCGAAAGAAATATCCAGGCTTATTTCAATTTTTTAAGCTATTTATGGTAAAGATTTGATAGACAACGATCTTTGATAGAATATTTTGCCAAAAGTTATAAAGCTGTGACATGACAAATGACAATTACGCAACCATAGGACACCGAGGGATTTTTGTTGTTGACATTTGAATATTTTATTTTAATTTCCATCCGTAAAAATTTCGGCTTGAAAATATTTGAAAGAACATGTACAGTGATTTGAGAGAATATTCATGCCTTTTTTCAAGGCAACAAGACAAACAAAAAAAAATTGAGACTTGCAAGAAATTGTAATTCTAAGATAACTATGACGATCTGCATGGGAACACTTGTTGGCAGAGTAAATACTATTTTAACTTCAACCAGACAATCTTTCTGATTATAATAATTTTGGGGGAAAATGATCATTTGTTGACATTATTAAGCTCATTCTTTTTTATTAGATCTATTTCGTGACAACACAATGATTTGTAAACGTTGACCCGTGATGATTCCGCATTCAACACGATGTCACGAGGGGTCCACACAGGTAAATATTTTATCCACGTTCTCAATTAGCATGATTAGTTGTCCACGTTCAAGATCGCGGTGGAATTCCATGTTTGGCAAAATCTGTCCATGATAACAACAAAGATTTTGCGTTTTCCATGTGAGCTGTACAGTATGAGGGAAAACTCTGTTAAATTTAAAATGAGATGTAGCATCTCACATTATTTTGCCGAACATTACATTTTCTTAACCACAAGAAGCAAGTACGGTCTAATTTTTCTTTCAGATTAAATAAAGTATGTGACTGATTGTACTTCAACAAGAGTGAAACAGAAAGTACAGCACAGTTTGGTCGTGATCTGTTAACCCTTTATATACAAACATATTCCTCGTACTAAGTGCCCAGGGGGCTTAGAAATTTTTAGGAGGGGACTTATTAAATACGACAAAAAACGTGTTCCAAAACAAAGCTCTTGTAGCGAAATTCTTCAATCTTTCTCAAGTGCACAGTGTTATCAATGTAAAAATGCTTCAACTATCCAAATCTTTGACAAGCAGAAGAAAAGAATAAGACAAATCTGTTGTTTGTACTGACATGCAAATGAAAGTTTCTTACAACCAGAAACTTGGACATATACGCATGCGCCATTGAAAAAAAACAAACCAGTGGTGGAAAACATATGAAATAAATACAGAAATTTTGGCTTTTTGTGGGAATTTTGAGGGAGCGCTTTAGGATTTCAAACAAAATTAATGTGGGGGAGCGCTTATAGCAGCAGAGGCGCTTAATACAAGGAATATGATACAGCTTTTCTCAATAGAGTCATATTTTTATTTCTTTGCAAATTTATATGCAAATGAAAGGATGCAGAATATAGTTGTTGCTTCAATGTTACAGTACAAAAAGAGACTTGCCATAACAAATCACTTGGAAAGACATAAATTTTAATACTTTAGACATAAAATCACAGACATACTATCACTGTGATAGACCTAAAAAGCCATAAAACAAAGTGGGGATTATTAAATTTTATTACCCGTTTTACCTGTAATTTCTTTGAAGTTTACCTGCTTATTTAGATTTTTACCTGTACAGCAGGAAATGTTCCTACAAAACATGTGTTTTATTGCCCCAATAACATGAATAAGCAAAAATTAATCCAAATAACTTTCAAAAACATGCCCACTATCGATATCACAGTGATGAGTTATGGTTTGTCTCTTTCTGTACTGTATAAGTTCAAGTATGGGATTTGTGGGAGGACGGCATGGGAGACAAAATGGGGATGGTGGAGGGAAACAGCCCACCGCACCTAAAAATGGTGTTTTTAGACATTTTTCTGCATAAAAGTTACTTCAGAGAACGAGAAGTGATTCTTTAACTTTCTTTTTCACATCATTAGTTAGGCCGTTAAACCATGACCTTGTTCTGAATATTTGACATAAATAACTTTGCAATTTTGAGTGACAGAGAAATATATGGAAAGCCAGTATTTCCAAAACTATTTCCATTTTATCGTCGAAACTTAAGTGTAATTTCTTTCTACATATTAACGTTATTGTTCAAAAGATTGTGATATTTCTCTAATCCTCAATCATTTGTCTACATTATCCAACAAAACTTTAATGAGCATTTTCACAAAATTTTTCAAATTGAAATTCCCATTTGAAGTTGTCTCCCCTCCCTTAAATTTGACATATTTTGGGTTTTCCTGTTTCCAGAACTCTTTATAAAAGTGGTCTTAACAACTGCTACACATCTATAAACTGCTGAAACTTGCTATTTAGCTACAGGACACACATAAAATGTTTGGAATTTAAATGTACATGTATGAAGCACCATGTTGCACACATATACAGTCTTCAATGACATGGTGCTTATATGCATCTCTTTTAGATAAAGTGTTAACCCGGAAAATATTTTATTCGTTATTTCTATTCCAAAATTGAATTATTGTTTGTTTCTCCAAACACAATTATATACAGCCAGGTGTGGGTAGGTAGGAAGGGAAATGATTATACCACTGCTCCAAAGGAGAGGGGTTGTACTGTTAGGTAAACGGACAGAAAGTCACAGGACAAAAAGTCACAGGACAGAAAGTCACAAATCTGCTAGGACAAAAAGTCACAGGACAAAAAGTCACAACTCATATTTTTGCTTCATGTGTATATAGAACAAAATGGTCACACAATTATATCAACTGACTCATGAAATTGGATATGATATTTATATTATTTTTGAAGTACAGCAACTACATATGGAATTTTATTGCTAAGATTTAGAAATAACATTTGACAGAATTGAAAAACTGTGTTTTTTTTAAATATATAAATTTTCTGAGTATACTAATATTTTAATGACAAAATAATTTCTTTCTTTTAAACTATAACCGGTAATAACACAAATGATAGGGTATCATCTCTTGTCAAACCGATGCCAATTAAGCAATAATTAATTAATATCTAAACATATATATATTAAAGCCATACATGTAAAATAATTGGCTGTCATGATTATTAATTTTCAAAGATAACACTTACTGCATGTCAGTGCCCAATACAGGAAATGATAGAATAAACATTCCTAGAATTTATGTCTTGCATGAGCAGAATGGCAAGTCAAGATCATGACCCCATACATGCCACATTTAAAATAAAATTGAAGGAAATGTATTCCCTTTTATTTATTCATTATTCAAAATGTTACTTTTATCCTAATATATTGTTCAAAAGACAAAATTTATAAATTGTGACTTTTTGTCCTAAATGTTTTTAATTTAAACTGTGACTTTTTGTCCTGTGACTTTTAGTCCGTGACTTTTTGTCTGTGACTTTTTGTCCTGTGACTTTCTGTCCTACATTCGTACTGTTATACCATTGCCCGTCTGTCTGGAACATCTTTCACCAAGGATTTCTCATCTTGTGTCTGTAGAAATGATTTGATATTTGGTCTGGAGCTTTGGTATGATGAGTTGTATCGTGTCTCCCCATTTCAAGTCCATCATTCATCTACTTTCTGTTTGACGAAAACTTTGATTTTTCCCATTTTAGCTATATATCAATGTATATTGAAATTTATCATCAAGGATTTTTCAGCTTGTGTATATAGTAATGATTCGATATTTGGTCTGAAGCTTATGAAGTTTAAGAATGATGAGTTGTCCCATGTGTCCCCCTTTCAAGTTCATAACTCATCTACTTCCTGTTTGACGATGATTTTAAATTTTTTCCATTATACATACATTGTATATTGAAATTTTTTCTCCAAGGATTTCTCAATTTGCATATATAGTAATGATTTGATATTTGGTCTGAAGCTTTGGTATGACAAGTTGCAGAGTGTCTCCCCTTTTCGAGTCCCTAACTCATCTACTTCCTGTTTTACCATAACTTTGATTTTTTCCCATTATTTCTTGAGGATTTATGATTGTGCCCATATTTGTTTTGTGTCCACACTTGTACTGAGTCCACACCTGTCATGCCTGTATTGTATTCCCACACACTTAAATTTGTACTTTCCATATTGATATATAGTGGTCAATGAGCGTCGGAATAGAAACATGGCTGCTATTCAGCGACATCTCTTGTTATTTTTTTTAAAGCAATTTCACAACAAATTTCAACAACATGAATTTTTAATGCAAAAAAAATGAAATTCCTTTCCAAAATTGGCAGTAATATATTTTGGGTAGCCATGATTTTTTTGGGTTGGTTGGGTTTTTGGAAACAGACAATATTTTATTATAGGTCCTACCTCTTTTTTCTAGTTTTGTGCCATTTTGGTTCCAAGGAAGTGAAAATTTGGTGAACAACTACATAAGAACTTAAACAGTTTGGGAACATGAATAATTTTACAGATTTTAATTTCACATGACTAAGGATTATTGAAAATGATACTCAATAATTCAAATTTATTTTTCATTGAAAAATACATGTAGTGTTTTAGTGACAAGATTACAAAGGAGTGGAAATAAGTAGAGGAGATGTGGCTGAGTTAATCTCTTAATTATACCCGCATGGACTTCTTATACCCCCAAAAATGAAGTTCAAGGGGGTATATAGGAGTCACTCTGTTCATCTGTCTGTCTGTCTGTCTGTCTGTGATAGTAAACGATTTATCGTAACAGTTGTCCCAGTAATTACTTATCACTAGTTTAGAATCTAGGATGATGATGAGAAGGGCCACTTGACTATATCCATCTTTTGTATGCAAGGTTAGAATGATCTCCTAAACCGCAAGTAGCAATTTCAGGATTGCTGGACATCAACTTTCTGTTTACTGACTTAGTTAATTTTCATGATCTTTTGTCAATAGTAGAAACTTTTCGTAACAGTTTTTTCAGTAAATTCTCATCACTGCAACTTGAAATTTTGTATGCAAGTTTAGAATGATGTCCTATACAGCAAGTAATGACTTCAGGATTGTCGGACATCTACTACCTGTTTACCGATTTAGTTAATTTTTGAGATCTTTTGTCAATCGTAGAAACTTCGTAACATTGTTCTCAGTAACTACTCATCACTGCAAATTGAAATTTTGTATGCAAGTCCTATACTGCAAGTAGCAATTTCAGGGTTGCGGGACATCTATTTCCTGTTTACCAGCTTAATTAATTTTCAAGATTTTTTTACGCAAATTTCACAAAATGTTTAGTACACTATAGAATTGTGGAATTTAAACTATTTTAGTGACAAATTCTATTGGGGATCTTCTTCTCCAGTGGGGAGTGAGGGTATCAGTTTGTGGCCCTCCAGGCCACATTTCCTCTAGTTTTGATGTTTTTTTTTTATTACCGGGTACTTTAATGAAGAGCTCTGGAGAAATATAAAGAAAGTGCACAGCAAAACCAAAATCAATGATTTAATGATCCTATAGACTCGAAATTCTTGCAATGTTTGTGTGACGGGGAGGCAACTGGTAAATAGTGTTGGATTAAAAAAAGGTACTAGTATATATATATATACCATAAAAATGAGGATATATGTGAAATATATACCGAGTGCATTTCAATCTTTTTCAGAGTTGAGAATCTAGGATGATGATGAGAAGGGCCACTTGACTATATCCAAGTACTTTGTTTCCTGCTTCTCCTTTTCTATAATTACACAGGAAAATAAATGTATTCATCTTTTCTTTCATATTTAGATGAATGAAATTTTTCCCTGAATGAATGAATCAACATTGTTATGACGTTTACACATACGGACACTGCCCTGTATTAATGAATAGAAAACTGTCATGTGTCAGGGAAAAGTTTCCTTAAAAATTCACATATCAATTTCCTGTATGGTAAGAACCAATTTTTACCTGTATAATCGTGGTTGCATCTGATTCTAAAATTTGAATTCATATTTCATTTTTTTTTTTTTCATTTTTGAGAAGAAAATATTATAGATACATATCGTCACCTTTTTGTCAATATGATACTGAAATAACTAGACTACTCTTTAGGCCATGTTCTATCTCCACACTAAATATAGGTTGCCAATCTTTTCATTCTAAAGACATATAGCACAATATTGAAATGATGTAACTCCAAATTTGCATTTGCATTAGTATTATAATGTTGTAACTCCACAGCAAATCGAGCATTTGGGACGTGATTAGAATTAACAAATGGCTGTGTTGAAACGTTAAAAATTTGGTGGAAATCTGAACCTCTCTGAATTTTTCATAGGTTTAACATTAGCAAGATTGCACCTTGAATAATTCAGACAAAATAAATAGGATTTAGTGAAATTTTTAAAAGAAGCTAAAAAAATATGTATTGAATGAAATAATATTGAAAAAAAAGTTTTGTTTTAAGTCGTCCAAGAGACATGGATATCATGCAGCTGCGTCCACCTTTTTATTTTTTTGTCAGGAAAAAAGTGCATGTTTGATAAAAAAAAAATGTATTATATATATGGACAATTTTTATACGACCGCAAAAAATTTTGTGGTCGTATAATGGTATAGCGCTGTCGTCGTCGTCGTTGTCTGTAGACACTTGAAGCTTTGGCCAATAACTCAAGTTCAAGTTGATCAATCCCTATGAAATTATAACACAATGTTCCTTGGCACAAAAGGAAGGTGTGGATAGGTTTTTGTAATTATGGCCCATCCCGTTTTTAAAATAGGGGCCAAAAAGGGCAAAATTGGGTGTTTTCACCTATTTAGCTGTAGAATTTTTATTGATTATCGGATTTTGATGGGGTTTCTTTAAGTGTGTTCCTGAGAAAATTTCCAATCAGTTCTATGCCCAACCAATTTCACGTCAAATGTACCATTCATGATATAAATGGGGTCCAAAAGGGGCGAATTTTAAAAATTTTATTTTTTTTATTTTTAGTCCGATTTTGATGCTGTGTTTTGCAATGGATTCCATATGAAAAATTAATAGGCACTGCACCATCAGATTTTTGATAATTTGTTTCCTGGCCGAGTTATGAGGGGCCAAAAGGGGCAAAAATTGCAAACATGCAGATTACATAAAATTTTTATTTTTCATCGGATTTCGATAGGATTTTTTTCTTTGGATTCCTTTTGATGTAAGCTTTCAGTAGCATGCCAATGGATTTGGTGTAGCTCTTACTGTAGCGGAGCTAATAGGGGCCGAAAGGGGCTGAAATCGTAAATTTACAGATAACCTAAATTTTTTTTATTTTTCATCAGATTTTTATGGGATTTTTTTCTTTCAATTCCTCTTGATATAAGCTTTCAGTGGTATGTCAACAGATTTTTCGTAGCTCTTGCCGTTTCCGAGCTACAAGGGGTCAAAGGGGCCAAAATTGCAAATTTTCAAAATGTGTGAAATCTTTATTCTTCATCGGATTTCAATAGGAATTTTTTCTTTGGATTCCTCTTGATGTAAGCTGTCGGAGATATGTCAGTGGATTTTGCATAGCTATTACCTTTTCGAGCTACAAGGAGTCAAAGGGGCCAAAATTGTAATTTTTTGAAATATTTGAAATCTTTATTATTCATCAGATTTCGATCAGTTTTTTCTTTTGATTCTTCTTGATATAAGCTTTCAGTGGTATGTCAACAAATTTGGCATAGCTTTTCCCGTTTCAGTGCTAAAGGGGCCAAATGTGCCAAAATTGCAATTGATTCAAGCTCTTTATTTGGTCCATTTTATTACTGTATCAAGCTTTTTACTGTGGCCTCATTCATTTTGAATTACACTTGTTCAAATTTCAGTATTCGACATGCTGTGGTCGTATCATGTTGCACTTGGCGTAGCCCTTTATTAAGAAGTGTGATATTGGAAAATTAGACTTGCAAGATATAATTAGAAATAGCTCCTTAGCATTTATTCTGAAATAATTTCTTTTTCATTAAAATATTTCATTTAATTTACTTAAAGACTAAATTCTCACATTTTTCTCACATTTTTGTTTCTTGTTTGTGGTACAATGAATTCATATTTATATGTTAATTGAAACGTTTGACTTCCCCGAAACCAAATTTTTGTGTTACTACAAATGATAGATATGGATTGCAGTATATTCCTATTGTTGATGCTTGAGTTGTCAGCATTAAGGTATTGATGAAGGTTTGCTGTTCTACAATCTAGTCCCAGATCATTCTATACTTCATCTAATATCAAAAGCTTTATTGTTCCTGACTCTGTTTTAAGCATAACTATCAGATTTCGAACTCGGCTTATAATTTGATGAATGGTGTCTGGGCGTCCGGGCGTCAACTTTTGGTTTCCGCACGATATCTTGAGAACCACATGTCATATGAAAATGAAACTTTGCACAGACATGAGTTATGATTAGAGGAAGATCCCTATTGATTTTGGGGTTTGTGTGACAAAGGTCAAGGTCACAAATTCTAAAAATGAACAAAAATTTGACTTATTCGTTTCCACACAATATCTCCAGAACCACATTACACATCCAAATGAAACTTGGCATAGACATTAGTTATGATTAGAGGAGGAACCCTATCGATTTTGAGGTCTGTGCAACAAAGGTCAAGGTCACAACTTCTAAAAATGTAACAAAAATTAAACAGTTTAATAAAGCCTAAAATCACATGTTCGGTATTATTTGACAACAAAAATTGCTAAAAAAAATTTTATTGTTCATACAAAAGTAGTTTTTATATGCTAGATCATTTAAATTCATTTTATAGTTCTAATTATGTTCACCAACACACTTTTTTTGGGTGTCAATAACTTAAAAATTAGGTTGAATGAAAAGTCAGAATTAAAAAAAGGGAGGTAATAAAACTAAGGGAGGTAATTAATTTAATATGAAGAAGTACTCAATATTACTAAAAAAATCTTAGATAAAAAAAAAACTACATTTGTGTATTCTGATTTTTTGTAAATTATTGATTTCAGCAATACATATTACCTGAAGTATAAGGGGAACCCTTGCCAAATTTTTTTTATGAAAGGGGGACTCGAAA